>JAVQJG010071324.1:0-25209 GCA_036024015.1 Craterocephalus amniculus | reverse complement strand
ACTGTTTTAGGCCCACATAATTTTAAACATGCTCTCTGTTCAAAATTAATAAATAAAGTAAAACTGTACGAGGCAAAGAGGATTTTTTCCATTTAAAAAAAAAAAAAGGACGTGGTTTTTCGGTTGGGGGAGAGGTAGAGAGGCATTGGCCACGTTTACATGGGACTTTTAATTCCTCTTTAAATCGCAATAAACGTTAATTCCTAATGCAAATTTAATTTGGAATTAAACTTAATTACGAATAAAGTGGCTGGTTTTTTCGTCTCTTAATTCCGAATGAGTTAATTCCTCTCTCATTTTCTACCATGTAAACCCTTGTTCCGGTCGTAGTAAATTCCTGTCGTTCTGGGCATGCTCGCCCCCTCGTCCTGTTGCCATGGCGACCATACACAGTGCATCCCGTCCGAAGCAAATGGGCTCAAAGCGAGTCTGTTCCGGTGAAAGTGACGTGACATGCTAGCGGATAGCTGCTGCGTCACAACCAGAACCTAAATCAAGCAAAAATGGCTCTTATTACGACGTTTTCTGTTGTTGGAAAGAAACGAGGTGGTTTTTAACTTCCGGTAGACTTACTTACGTAGGTTACGTCACCCCCGCCATCCAACCAATCAGAGCCCTTCCCAACCCCTGGCTTTAAAGCGGAATAAGAAGACGTGTTGTCCATGTAAACCCTCGTTCGGAATTAATATTTCCATGTAAACCCGAGGGAGAAGATTTTAATTCCGAATCAATTAATTCGGAAATAAAAAACACCATGTAACCGTGGCCACTGATTGACACAGGCTTTGTTTTGGTTTGAAACAGCTCCACAGTACGCTACCTAACGGCGAGAAATTTCGCTTCTAGCTCCTTTAATATTTGCAGCTAGTATGAAGTCTTCAAGGGACTCCTAGCATATGTATCATTGGGAAAACAACAGAAGGTGAAAATGAAACTTTTGAGGATTGAGAAAAATTGGACAATTTAGATTTTCAATGAAGCTTCTGGAAAGAGATATCTGCTGCAAACAAATCTCCAGCTGTTTTCATATCCTCATCGAATCTTATCTGAAAAATCATAATTTTCGTGCTCAGGTCTGAGAAATGTAGGCTATTATTAGTATTTGGTTGGAGGGAAAAAACAAACCAAACCCAACAGACTTTGATGTATAAACCATGTTTTGAGTGTGAAAGTTTTGGCTTCGAAGAAATTATGTATCCAATGAGTTGTCATTGTCCTGCAGCATCCTCTTACTGAGAAGCAGCACTTTCCGAGACGGATCACGGATCATTCAGCAAAGAAAGCAGAGGGGACATTATTGGAGTAAACAAGGAAAAGACAGAAAAATTAACAGGGCAATAGATAAGACAAGAGTTATCATCAAACTGGCTTTTACTGGCTGGAGGAGCTGATAGAAGAGAGTAGGCAGGCAAGACTGAAGAAAATTAGCCTAATTTAATCTGCCAAGTTACGTTGTGCTGCGTTCATGTTCACCTCCTTGGCAAATACCTGAGAAAAACTTACCGACTTCAAGTGAATTGTGTTTGTTATCACATGAAATGTTTACTTCTGTGTTTTTTCCATCATCTACATATTAGATACAGATTAATTATTTCATTGTAAAGATAATTATGGCAAGTGCAATGTTGCAGTGCCTGCTAAACACTTAGTTTGAGGGTTGATAAATCACCTGTTTTAATAAAACTGCTTAAAAAATGAGCTTTTTATTTTTCGTAGCCAGCACAAACCCACTATATTTTCATGACATATTTGACTTTATTTTTTTAGAGAAGTTAATAATTATGACTGGCGGAGAACAACGTTAACCGTATTTATGTGATTGCAAAGGGTTCTTTGACGTAAAAACTTTTTTCTGTTTCCTGAGGTTGAAAAAGAAAGCCCATTAAAGGTTTCAGAGTAATTTCTTTAAAAATACAAAGCTTTCTTATCAACGACACCAATAGACTTATTTGGACAAGCAATATTTGCATTAAATGAATGAAGCAGCTAAATGCCTGAAAAACATGACTTATGGGACGCACACTATTGAACTGTCTAACTGGAAAATAAGAGGAACACCACTTCAAGGACTTTGTATCTCCCAGAGGACAAGATTTCTGTAATTACAAATGAAAGGCTCAGTCATCTCTTAATTGAATTTGAGCATTTATGTCAGAGACATTGAGCAGGACTAAAGGGGTGTTTGTGTCAGACTAAAAGCCAAATACTAATTAATTAATTATAAGTGCAGGTGACCTTAAAACTTTCCTATCAGACCCAAACAGCTGAGAATGAAAGAGATGCAGGAGATGGAAAGACAGAAAACTGTGAGCAGAGAAATGAACAACAAAATCTGAATCCCGGAGGTCACATCTGAAAAAATTCAGCCAGGAAAGTGAATTAAAGTAAGCGAAATGGAAAGCGGAAAGGCCTCAAGAGGAAAAGAAGAGGTAAGAAGGAATGATTTATCATGGAGGTTGTGAAAGAAAGAGAAACAGACAGACAGAAGCGATGCTGAAGGCAAGGAGGCTGTAACAGAGTGATGAAGCAGGTTGGGCCTTTGGGGAAATACTTCCCACCTGTGTTATTTGACCTGAGGTAGAAGGCTGCTTATTACTGACCAGGATCATGCACTTTATTTTACACCCTATATGCACAACAACAGTGGCTGTCTGCACCTGAAAATCTTCACAACCTCTCTGGACGCACACATTATTTCACAATGAAACGTAGTAACCCACTTACTCAAGGTGAATGATGCCGGAAGCAAGACCATTAAATTCAGGTTCACCTCTGATGCAACACAAGGCTCTGTACCGTAATTCGACTCTTTAAGAAAAAGTAGTGTTTTACTGTGTATTTTTGTGTGTGTGTGTGTGTGTGTGTGTGTGTGTGTGGATTAACATGAAGGGCATGTCAGTGTGTGGGTAGTCATAGGCCTTGAGGATGTAAGACTTTGCCCTTATAAGTGCAATCACCTCAATCACAGTACAGCCATCTAATAGAAACAATCCTCCATGTAGGACATCCTTAAGACCCTTGATGCATCTCCCAAGGTTGGAAATCGTCTTCAAAACACACACACACACACACACACACACATGCACACAGAACAATTCACATGCTGAGATCAAAAGCTCCTTCAGTGCGCTCACATACCCCCGGTCACCTTCCCCATCAAATTCTTTCAGTGCAGCCCACCAAGGATTGTTTTCTCTTTTCACACACTCCCTACAGTAAAATATTATCCCCATATTTACCTTCCAGAAGCCATAACCTTCTATATTTCCTAAATCCCTCACTGCATGCTGGGTTTAAGCCTTTCAGTGAGGTGCCACACCAATCAGGCCATTCACTGCATCATCCATCATACAATACTACAATAATGAATAATGCAATGTAAACAAATAGAAATTATGTTGAAATATATTTGATTAACCTTGGAAAAGCTTTGACACAAGATCAAGTTGGGCAATTAAACTAATGAGTGGTGGCAACACAACAATGAGATAATTAGGTTAATGCAATGTAATCTGATATTAACAGCTTCATATTTAAATGCACATTAGTGCTTGGGAAAAAAAACTAATAGGGCCGCTGATAAATGCTAGTCCATATTTAGAATATATTGCCTCACTTAACACCTGAGAGATGTGTTCTCTGATTCAGTCCGGTTCAAACATGAGATTACCTTTGCTTATTTTCAGTTTGATGCTGCACAAATAGTGTTTTTTAAAGGCTTTGCAGTGATAAAACAAGCCTTTACTATTTCTAAGTCTTGCTCATAAAATTTTACTTATTTCAGGTCTAAGTTCACATGAAGTAATCTACACCTTTACACCAATTAAACAAATTTTTTTTCCGTTCAGATGCTTCAAACCAAGGCATGACTGTTTCACCAGATGTGACAGAGTGATCATTCACACCTACATGCTATGCAGAGACCTGTTATTCATGTCTAATCTTGGACAGCAATCAGCACACCGATCAGATTGGATGCTGTCTTACTACAAACGTGTCATACTGTAAGTTTAATGTAAATTAGCAGTGCAACACAGAGAAATTAGATGACTGTTATAATCAATTCAGTTTTTAAATAAACAAAACTATGTCCAGCCTGTCTGTAAGAGATACTGAGATAAAATGAAAATTTAATACGAAAAATCCTCACTTTTGTGTTTCAGTATCTTAATCATTAAGCTGTGTCAGCGATGGGGATTTTTTCTTTTCAGTCCTGCTCTCTAATGAACATGCTACCTACATAGCGCTTTACTCAATGACTTAGCGTGGCCAATCAGTGACCTACTGCCTGTAAGCAGTTAGATTGTTGGTGTTATCTATTCTCAGGTTCTGACGAAGGTGAAAAAAAGTGTAAAATTTTGCTAAAATTTGTAAAATTGCTGAATGATGTTTACTATGTGGTCTTTAATTTTTCTATTTGCTTATCATATACACTGAAGTGCTCAGTCCATTATCATAAACTATCATAGCAAACATTTGTTGTGCTGTGACAGGCTTGACTGCTATATGCAACATTATAGAATTATCAGGAACTGACTCGTCTCTGTCTGAGACGATTCAGTTCCTGATAATTAAAAGTAGCTTCCACAAGTGGCTGATGCTGCTGGAATGTCCACACCACTGAATCTATTAAATAGCCGATGTCAACAACAACTATTTCATTGTGATGAGATAAGGCCTTGATGTTAATTTGAAATAGTTTGTATTGAATTTCCTGGTTTTAACCTCATGGTGAACAACACATAAGCACTGGAAAGGATATGATTAGCAAAAATGGTTTCTGTGTCTATTTCTGCAGTTTGACTTCACTTGTACAATCAGTGGTCCTGAAATGTATCTTGCATACTGTAGCTCCTGGTGTACAGAATATGCATGGTTTATGCAGAGTTACTGCCAATATTTTGGAGATTTGACCTCTCACCAAGGATGTGCCTGTAATAATCTACTGTCTTGTTTAAAACTGTGGAATAATAATCAAAACAGCCAACCTGAGATTCACCTAATTATTCTTCACAAATCTTCAACAAAAGGATTTTTTTGTATTTGTAAATAAATCAAACACACTACTTCTGGTGATATGTGCCTCTCCCTTTTCTTCAACATCTTTCCCCATGAGTGGCTAAAAACCACCACTTTTCCACCCTGTCCACTCACTGAAAAGAGACATCTGCAATAAACACCTGCCAACATGGAGACAAACTGTTTGACCCACATTCTTGTTATTTTTCTGTCTGCCTCCAAACTCGTTCTGTCTTTGACTCATCGCCTTTTCAACCATCTCTTCATCTTAATCAAATTTTATTTGACTTTATGCCCCGTTCCTGTCTCTCTTTTTCTGTTAATCATGTCTCTCTCCCTTATAGCTCTCTTCAGTTTTCCAACATGTTGAATTTCAAGTAATTTTACTGAATGGACAACAGAGAGGACAGTGATAACTGCAATTACTATCTTAAAGGGGTAAGACTGATGCCAGGGGTTTGTGTATGCAAGCACTTGTGTTATAGTGAGGAATTCAGTGTTTGATCACTAGTTAGGTTTATGGTTAATAAGAGGAAAGGCAGAAAAAGCTGGAAACAGGGATACACATAGCAGCGTGTATCCCCAGAGGAAAAACAGTTTTGATTTAAACTCATCAAGCTTCAAAATCAACGAGAAATTCCTTTTGTTTTAGTATTGTCAACAGGAAGAGAAGATCAGTGATGAAAAACCAAACAAGTTAATGAGGAGCAACAGGTAGATCAGATTTTTCTGGTCACTGCAAACCTCCCACAGGTATTTTACATGTTTTGGATCCATGCAAACAGCAACAGTATAAAGTGAGTTTCATGTGAGGATGCTCTTGGCTTAAGTTCAGACATCATAAGAAATGGCCATGAAATCACCCCCCCATCCCTCCCTGTCATTGTTGACAGGGCAGAAGGGAAACCAGCCAAGCATGTTGTCCAGAGGGGGAGATTCAGGTGTAGGCAATTGCTTAGCCATTGAATGCAACAAGAGATAGGATCAGGGGGAAAATGAGAGAAGTGACAGTCTATAATTGGAAATGGAGAGAGAAATAAGACTGTGGAAAAGGAATAAGAAAGAGAAATGGGGGGTAAGATGAAGAGGAATTGGGAGTGCTGTCTGAAACACCTCATGCTGGCATAGGCCATATGCACGCTGCCACTGTGAAACACACAACCATTCATGTCATGTTACCTCATATATCTTGCAGTTTAGCATAAATAAGCAGAACTGTGCTTGTCTAAACCAAGCTCCACAAACAAATCCAGCTTTTGTAACCAGCCTAAAAAAAAGTTTCAATTTTCTATTTTGCTCAATATATGGCTGCACATTGTGCGCACAGTCCATAACTCATGTGTAACGTTAATGTAATGATCTAGAAAAAGACTTTTGCCCGGAAACGTGAAACATGACAGCATTCCACCAGTGGCTTATTTCCATGCTTCGCTCAGACAGCTTGCGATCACATTACAGAATGCCTCTGGTTGCGAAACCATAATTTGATAACAAGACATATCTGGTGAGAAAGCATGACCACACACAGACATACACATAATCTGTCCCCCTTCATCCGCTTTCCTTTTGCTGCAAGTATCTGAGGGCAAGTAAGGAGTGTTGTCAGTGTGGGTAGTCGTCAGCCTGGAAGATCAGCAAACACGCTGCTGTGTTTTCCAGCTTCTCAGCGCTCCATTTGTAAAATACACAGCAGGAATTCAGGGTAAAATGTACATTGATGTCAGTGAGTGTGTGAAGTAGAAGTAAACATACCCAGGACTACAGCGAGGTCCCTGATGCCTCCTCATCTGTCCAGCTGTGTGTGTTTGAATGTTTTCCTCTTCTCTTGGCCGACAAGTGGCCGTCACTGCTCCTACACGCGTTTCCTCTGATCTTCTGAGCTTCCTCAGGTTGTCTCGCTGTTAGCTCTTGGCATCAGCAGCTGTACCAAACCAGCCTCTCATCCCCCTTCTTCGCTTCCCTTCTCCCTCCTGCCCTCCCGGCAGCCTCGTGTGTACAGAACACACCTCCTTCTACTCCTTGTTGGTTAGTGCACCCCCACAAAAATTACACGGGCCTTCACAGAAGGTGGCTCACATTACACTTTCCCGCTCCATGAGTCCTCAGCGGTTCAGGGTGCCCTTCATCCCCCCGGGCATGGATGGAGGATTGTGGGAGAAGTGAGGATGGACGGGGAAGGAGCGTGTCGTTGCTGTAGCTGTTGCCTCTGCCTCCTTCAGTATGAGCGCGTCTCTCTTGCTTTTGATGCTTTTCATCTCTCTCTCTCTCTCTCTCTCTCTCTCTCTGTCTCTCTTTGGCTCTCACCACCCCCACCCTTGCTTTCCTCAGTCACTGTCTAGCTGCTCCTGCTCCCGCTGTTGGCTCTACGATTCAGTGTGCTGCCGAGCGTATGGTGGAAGGAGTCACTCTAAACAACCAGGCGGGAAGAAAATGAGGAGAATGAGAGCATGGATTAGAGGATGGAAAACCAGGGAAGGTGAAGATAAAAAGATAGTACTTCTGCTACAATTAACGATAACAACATGATAATAATTGAAGTATAAAGCAATGAAATGCTTGATGAAACACAACTACAGTCAATCAGAGTTCATCGCTGTTTTTGTTTGGTCTTTTCTAGCTTCAGCTATAAAATAGCTTTCCCAAGAAACATAATGAAATTGTAGGGTAATTGTATAAATGAAACATTAGAACCAGCCATTAAAAAAACAATATACAATATAAATTCCTGAAGCGTACACAAAGCAGAGATGAGTTGACTGAATTTCTTTCCACCAAAGAGGAAAATATAGTTTAACTCTGAAAGGTTGTTTGAGATTTTTTTAAATGCCCTCTTAGTCATAGTGTAAGAGATTAATTCAGGCAATTCTGCCTTTCTTAAAGACTAGATTTTAAGAGTTAAAGGACTGTAAATACAAAATCCCCATCTCCTCTGTTCTTTTTCTGCATTTACCCTACAATCCTGCTTGTCACAAAGTGGGACCTTCAGATATGACCTTTAAATCCCCAAATCCACTCAAACATTTAGAGGCATCTGGTGTAGACATTAAATCTGGGGTTAAATTCATCTGTTGCATTGTGCTGCAGTATTCAGAACCTAATTGGTATAAAACTCTTTGTGATAACAGCTAAATCACAAGTAAAGCACAGGAAAGGATATTTTTGATTGCAAAATTTACTCTTTGAGAATGTCATTCCTCCAGTGGACTTGCTCTGTTTAATCACCTCCCCCTTTTTTGCCCGAAGCATGCACAGAAAGGAAACGAATCAGAGTGAAGGAAAATAGACATTTTTATTGTTCGGTCCTGTTGCCTTGTCAGGGCAGATTAAATCACAGGGTGCTGAGGTTGAAACACACACACACACACTTACAAACACACTCCTCTGGCCTTCCTGATTGCCCCTGAGCTCAGTAACAGCTCATTGCAGTAGAGGAAAGGTCTGTCCTGTAAGCCCGAGGCCAGAGGTCAAGCCAGCCATGGTGCCTACCGCTCAAACTTCTGAGCCAAGCAGACACCCAGATCAGATAAGCTCAGATCAATGATCAGAGCTTATCAGGTATAGTGCACATCAGATCCTCCTCCTACCCTTGATGGAGCAAATTTGACTGATGGGTGGTGAAGATATTGTCAATATACAAGTCCTAAAAGATCTGAATTTAAAGGTTTGACCAAGTTGAAAATGTTTTGTCTTTATGAGACGGAGGGCAGATATTATTGGCCACTCGAGGTGCGTGAGGAGATAAAAGCTTTAGACCAAAGTGACATCTCCATTGTTTCCAGATCTTAAGTGAGGTTTTAACCTCTGTGCTTGGTATACGCGGTGATGTGGGACTGAATTGGTGAATACCGCAAAGCCATGAGAGAAACAGGTTTTGCCAAGTTTGATTCCATCACTTCTCAGTCAGGGTGGGAGGTGATACCACATTAACGCCAATAGGTAAATACTCCAATACTGAATGCCCAGTAATGAAATATGAATTGGCCAAAGCCATTCCCCCTAGTGATTTAGGCCATTGTAAGTCTTACCTTGACAATCTAAGGACCTTCCTATCCCTGAGAAAGTCTGATGAAGGAAGACCTGGCCAGGAAAACTGGGACACATAGGAACAGATATAAAAAACAGGGAAATATATTCCTATTAACTCAATTAATGCAAGCAACTAAGGACCGTACCGTACCGTCCTCTTCTGCTTATCCGGGGTCGGGTCGCGGGGGCAGCAGCCTAAGCAGGGAAGCCCAGACTTCCCTCTCCACGGCCACATCCGCCAACTCATCCGGGGGGATCCCGAGGCGTTCCCAGGCCAGCCTAGAAATTCTATCCATAAAAGTTATAAACAGAATCGGCGACAAAGGGCAGCCTTGGCGGAGTCCAACCCTCACCGGAAACGACTCAGATGTATTGCCGGAAATGCGGACCAGACTCTGACTCCGGTCATACAGGGACCGGACCGCCGTCACCAAGGGGTCCGGAGATTAATAGTTTGTAAATCAATGTTCTTTTTTTTCTACATCGATTTGCCATTTAAACGAGTTTGAATTGATTTTAAACCAATTTTTTGAATATCGTTACATCACTATAGGTTAATGGTTTCATTTTGACAGCCATGATAAAAATCCCCAATTTATTTGATTCTATATATTTTTCACTATTATCCGGCGAGTCCCAGAAACAAGCGGCAATCTCCCGCTACAAAAAGTGATGTCTATGTGGACATGCAAAAAATTACAGTTCCTCCGTCCTCCACTAGGTGCTGCTAAAAAACAGAGCAATTCCCCATAGACTCCCATGTTAAAAAGACCAAGTTTACAGCAGAAATAAACATGTTTACAGCCTGATTCAAAAAAACATTTTAGGATTAAAAGGTCAGGTTCACCTTCTCTGCGCCTCGTCATCGGCCATTTATGGGCTTTCTGGCAGTCACAACACTCATGACGAGGCCAAGATGGCGGAGGAAGGAACCGCCCAATGTGCATCACTTCAGCTCATCAGAATCCTATGGGTCACATGGTTTTAGGTTTTGTTAGACGTGCATGCTTTCATATGCTGGATTTAAAGGTACTACTCGGAAAATTAGAATATGCTGGAAAAGTCGCTCTATTTAGGCAATTCAACATAAAAGGTGAAACCAACACATTTTATGTACTAAGTAAGTACAGATGCAAGATTTTGCTTCCAGAGTTCTGACATTTTTCTATTTAAAATCTATTTTTTATTGATTTCAAGCAATATTCTACTTTTCTGAGTTTTTTTAATTTGAGGTTTTCTGAATCTGCAAATCCTAATCAGCAAAATCTAAACAAAAAAAAAGCTGAAATATATTGATTTGCATACTATTTGTCTATATATGCACATTTAATCTTTAAAGTAAAACTACAGAAATGCAGCACTTTTTCAGGACATTCAAATTTTCTGAGTTGTAACTGTAACTTCAAAGATGAAATGTACATATATAGACAAATAGCATGCAAATCAATATATTTCCGCTTTTATGTGTTTAGATTTTGCTTATTAGGATTTGCAGCTTCAGAAAACATCAAATTAAAAAACTCAGAAAACTTGAAATCAATAAAAAATGGGTTTTAAATACAAAAATGTCAGGCCTCTGAAAGTAAAATCTTACATCTGTACTTAGTAAATAAAATGTGTTGGTTTCACCTTTTATGATGAATTAGCTGAATAAAACAACTTATTATAATTTTCCCAAACTGAGGACTGAGCCTGAGCCTCTTCACTGCGAAAACTTTAGCTGGATAACTCTGGTCCCTCCCATGTGTCCAGACGGCGTCTAAATGTGCACAGAGACAGGGATCTCAGTCTACTTATAGACGCCTATTTCTATAAGATTCAACACATAATGGGAGAAGCGGGTGTCTGTCAGCTGCTGAAATGCTGCACCGGGCCTGTTTTAGAGAGGTTGGATGTAAATTCCCAACTCAAAAATGATTTTTTTATTTTTAGCGCACAGTTCTCGTCTGTCTACGAGGATGGACGGAGCAGCAGGAGGTCTACGATGGACTCGTCTGCATCACTGTCAGGGCTTACATGGGCGATTTAATTCCTCTTTAATTTGTAATAAAAGTTAATTTCGCCTTAAAAAGATGAAAAATGACCACGTAAACACTGAGTTTCACATGATAATGATTATTACAAATGGACTTAATTCAGAAGTAAGTGTCTGATTTATTCCACTTTTATATCTGAAACTCCATCATGTGAACCTTCATTCTGCTTTAAAGGAGAATTTGGCTCTTTTTTAACCTGGGGTCTGTTTTCATCTTTCCTTTCATACATGAGAGTGATGGAGAAAGAAATTTTCAAGAAGCTCCAGTATTTAACCGGGCAGGCAGCTAGCAGCACAGCTAATGATAAGTAATGGGCAACTGCTCCCACGTCTAATTTCGCCCTAAACCTGCTTTTTTTCCACACTGAAGTTCTCTGATAGTTTCAACGAGTGTCTGACAACGTAACAGAGAGGAGAAACGAATGAAAGTGTCTGTATTACCTGGCGATTGCCATGTTTTGGTGTCCCGCGAGATTTGGATACAGACAACAGGACACAGACACCAAAACATAGAAAACATTAAACAATCAGAACCCTTCCCAACCCCTGGACCTAAGGCACAATTTAAAAAATGTATTTTCCATGTAAAACTCAATTCAAAATAATATTTCCACGTAAACCTGAAGGAGAATATTTTAATTCCAAATAATTTCATTTGTAATCATTCAGACTAAAAAAAACATCCTGTAGCTGTAGCCGTTCTTTCTGTATCAGCCTGTTTTATCACACGTTTGGTGTCGTTACACAATTAACCCCAGATTCAGGCGTGTATCGTGTGTATATGTCTTCTTTATTGCTCGAAACCTTCTGGCGGCCGATTGTTTGTGAGCTCATATTTGGCCAAGCTGAGGGACATCCCCAACGTTAAACTCAGAATGATAAAATTTAAGGAAAACAAATCTTATTTTCTGTGGATTTTAAAGTCTCCTTACTGGAGCGCACAGGGATGGCTCATCTAGACGGAGTCCAGCGTCCCAGACTCCAGTTTCACATGCCTTTCCCATGCAGCAGCTCGTCACCAGGCAAAAGGGGGGCCGCTGTCAGCGGCGGCGCTGCAGATAGAAATATCCTCTGTGAAAACCAAGGATGGCACAGATTATTCTAGAATTAGCAAATGTCTCCGACAACTAAATATGTTGTTGCTGGGACGTGATCGAGGCGTGCTGCATCCCCGTCCTCCACAGCTGAAAATGCTTGCCATTTTCTCCTGCATTTGTTTTTCCTATTTTAGATATGTGTCTCTTTTTCTGTTCCTCTTAGATTGAAAGAGGATCCCGGGGAATGTGTTAAAGATTAGACCAAAAATCTTATCCCTATTTAATAACATAACCGTGTCAACCTTTAGTGTACCATGAGAGATTGTCGGTTGTACCATGGGAAAGGATCCAGTCACAAAAAATTGGTCTAACAATCATTCGTTGAAAACAAGTTATGATTTATCTGCCAAATTAAATTTGATATCTTTTCAAGACACTTTCACAGACTTTTACAGAGTTTCTTTTCTTAACATTTTCAGTCTCCACTGTTCTCTGTCATGTTTCGATAGAAAAATGTACCTTGGCTCAAAAAGGGTTGAAAATACTGACCTAACCTAATGAAACATAAGTGTCTGTTGATTTATCAATTATAGGTTTGTGTTTCCTCTTGTCTCCTCTGTCTTCCTGAGCTAAAAGCTTTTAATGTTTCCATTCTTATATGTAAATATTACAAATTATCTGGGGGTGGTGATATCACTGTATCCAGCTGACATTTTAACATATTATTTTGTTAAAGTAAGGAGTTGTACTTCATTAAGTGAATAAATGTTAGTTTTCCAGCTTTCTTGACAAGTTGTGCATGTTTCAGATGTTGACTGGAATGAAACTCATGAACATGTTTGCTTTGAACTTATCAAGGAGTTAATTTAATCTGAATCATCTGAAACATCTAAAACATACAGAGCAGGAACCCTGAGGACCAAGATTGGCCGCGTTTACAGGAAACTTTTAATTCCTCTTTAAGGTTGAATTAAAGTTAATCCTGCTTTAAACAAATGAACATGTAAACACTTAATTTGTGATGCAAATGTTAATTCTGATTTGAACTTAATTCTGAATAAAGAGGCTGGTTTATTCCACCTTTAATTCTGAATCACATAATTACTCTCTCATCCTCTATCATTTAAATCTTCAATCAGCTTTAAGTTAATTTTGGTCTTTTTGCACATGTTCGTTCCCTCGAAATTAATATTTCCATCTAATTTTAATTCCAAATTTTTTTACTCCAAATTATTCCATTCATAATTTTTTAACTCTGCGATTGTTTATGGCATGTTGAGAAGGTTGATAGCGGCGCATTCCCGCCACCAACCGATGCTTGAAACTGAAGTCGGATTGCCTGAGTGAAGACTAAACTCAGCACTGCCCTCTAGTGGAGGCTAACCATGGCAACAAGGGCCCTGAAAATGAGCCATATTACCTTCGTAAAGGATGCAGGACACGCATGCAGAGAATAAATGGGTCTTTAAACTAAACACGAACACAAATCCTTAGTGATAACGTGATAGTTTATTTACTTTACCCTTCATCAGATGGAATAAAAAGATACAAAATAACATAAATAACATAATTTTGTTCTCACTGGTGAAAAATTACGGACGAACATCCCGCTGTGCGACCCGGATGATTCTAAAGTGCTGAAAAGAGGCTCAGAGGGAGGTTCCAACTGCGGGGAAGGAAGGATGATTGAAACCCATTAAACTCTGAGCTGCTCGTAGCTACGAGCTAACAAAGCTAACCAGCTAACCTGTTAGCCTGCTAAAAACTGCGGTTTTGCTACTCTCTTCCTCCTTTTGTCGGATATCTGGCACCCGTCAATCAAAAGGGCAGCGTTAATTAACAGCTGGGAGGTGGTGAGTGAGGACAAAATCAAAAATGTTTACGATATGTGGTAAATAGATACACAAATAACAGCTGAAGTTTGACATTAAATATGAAATAACCGGGTCATTGCACGTAGGAGCACAGACAGACTTCATAGTGCCGTCTTCTCATGGAGTATGTCACAAGCTTCAGGTTAAACGGTATAGATATACAAGCAGACTGTTGACATATTTTCACTGGTGATGTGCGATACCACAGATTTTCTTTCTGATCTGATACCAAGTAAAAATCAAGCTAGTATCAGTGACACCGATACGATTCTGATACTTGGTACAAAAGCATCAATGTGTTTGGAAAATCACTTTCAGAACAGCAGACACTAAGGTGAAAGGAATTTTGTTACATTTTTATTGACATTACCAGCAAAATACATAAAGAATAAGCATAGATTACACAATAGTCACATATGTTTGTTAACATATACTAAAATGCCCAGTTTACTCATCAAATGATAAAGGTTGACGGCAGGTGGAAGAAAAAGTACTTCCTTCCAAATGAATGTAATTTAGACAAAAAGCTGGTCTTAAAGTTTATTTCCACTGTATTCCAGTTCATGATGAGCTATATTAACTAAAATATTGATTTTTAACATGAATATCAATATTAGAACATAGAAAGCTGGTATCGGTTGTATCGATATGTCGGTATCAATCTGCACATCACTCATTTCCACCGTTAGTGGATGTCCAGAGATTCACACTGGGAGCGTGGGTACAACCTGCCTGCTCGTCGTCTCTGTAGCATCACAGCTTCCTCCTCAATGATTACAGAGCTGCACGGCCATAGTTGTCGCAGAAATCGCAGACGGTTTCATTAAGAGTCAGAAATACTCAGATGTTGTTTCTCTGTTAAATGATTAAAAATGTTGATGTTGTTTAAAGCGGGCTTCATCATTTCTGCCCTGTTCCTTCTCCACGCTGCTCTGTGTGACTCTGCTGACTCTCTCCGAGGGAAAGACATGATTTGGAAAAACAGAAGCTGCTGTCACAAGACTGCTTAACAAACCAAACATTCAGATACGGAGATTCAGATCTGTGAGCGGGCATGTTTTTCCCTCTGCCTCTCTTTCAGCCCGGCTGGGTCAGAGGGCAGCCGAGGATCAGTTTCCTGTCCGACGCCTCCGCCAGCTTTTCCTCATGTCTCACCTGTCTCAGTGTTTGTCTGCCTTTCAGACATTATTTACATACAACCTCCCAGCAAAGGCAACTCCAACTGTCTGAGTGTTTTAAGTATTAGCAGGTGTTATTAGTGTCAGGAAATGTGTTTGCCTTTCACACGCACTTGAAGCAGCGGCAGGTAGGGAGTGTGGTTGTGTTTGCTCTATCCGGTGTTCATGTGAGACGCCTTTCAGCTCGTTGCCGCCTCGTTTGCCGGGGATCTCAGACGCTGTAGCGCTCAAACACGGAGATGTTATTTATTATGTGGTTTGACTTGTTCGGGGTCTAAACTATCAGAGAAGATTGAGGGGAACAAAAAGCTCTCGTTGAAACATGATAATAAAATCATAAGACAAATTTATACAGAGTCACAAGCTAAAGAAGGTCAGGAATCACTTGATTAGTCGGTCGACAGACATTTTTTCTTACTTTGGACTCGGCTTCTCCAGAGTTAGGATGGTCATATGAAGCGGTTGAGCAGCAGTGGCGCTACAGGTGTAAATTTGTCCATCTTTATGTGATAATAAGTGAGTGTGTTGCATTTAAGAGCGAGTCTCCGATGAACGTTGACGAAACTGCACATCTGCACATATCTTGCAGAATTTCCAAAACAAAATGCGTTCAATGCACAGGGAGTTTATTGAATTGGAGGCATTGCGGGGTTTTGATCAGCTCGTGTGATTCATTTTCTGCTCATTGGTGCATATTTTATGCAGAACTCGTGAATTTATCTGTGTTTTTCAAGTTAAATCGCCCTCACTGTGTCTCTATGAGCTGGTTGTTTTGTGCAGTTTGTGAGTTTGTGAGTTTATCGTCCGAGTCCAAAGAGGAGAGGAGCAGCATCCTCCTGAAGCAGAAAGTGTCAGCGTGTCTCTCTAGGCCAGAGCTTCTCAACCTTCCCAATCTTTTTTCATTGTTTACAATTTACCATGCCCTGACTCCTCCTGTACAGATTATGTCTGTAATAATTATGGTACCATTTGAAAAAAAATTAAAAAATAAATAAAATTTGTGGGTCTGGTACCAGGTGAGCGAAAAATGAACCTGAAAACTGCAGACGATCTATGGGCACAATAAGAAACACCAGTACCAGCATGCAGCATCAAGATGACCAGAAAAACTCAGGTAGAAGCTTCTACCTGCACTTTAACCCAGACAAGGCACGATTAGAACCACAAATAATTCACAAAAGATTCATAAAGTGTGTCTTAGCTTTTCCAATTTGTGGTCAAAACTTGTATTCCATCTGAATATAGTAGAGAGGTTGTTTGTTTTTTTTTACTTTGTAAAATGCAAACGAAAGTCCAAGTTATTGAATTTAAAAGAAGAGAAGTGTTTTAGGCCATGTTTCTACAATATACTAGGGGTGGAAAAATCGAATTGAAAGATTTAATATCGGGATTTTTTTATTTCAAAATTTTGAATTCGCTTTTTTTTGTTAAAAGATAAATGCAAAAAATGTTTTTTTATTATTTTTTAATTTTATTTTTATTATAATTTTTATTTCTCTTTTTTACTTGTCTTGTCGGGCATTATAGTAGCTGAATGTTGGTCTGGCTATTCTTTTTTTTCCTAATTGAAATTAAGAAAAAAAATTAGTTTTTTGTTAAATTTCAGTTTTTCTCCACAAAAATCTGCTATATGGAAGAATCACGAGAATCACAATTTAAATCGAATCAGCACCGAAAAATCGTAAAGGAATCAAATCGGAAAAAAGCATATGGTCCAAGCCCTAACATGCTGCCTTTGGGTTCTCTTCCTTCTGCACCATCGGGGTTTTTAGGCGAATTTGTGCACTAGGGCTGGTTTCCCCTCAGGCTGATTGATCAATAAAAGTGTCAATCATCAAAATAAACAATGGATTGCCAGCCCCGTATAAAAACACCTCAACGCCCCTCTTTTAATGACACTCCCAGCTAGGGGCGGTGAAAAAAAATAGTTTTTAATCGGAACAAGATTCTTGTTCATCAAGGTTAAGAATCGTTTCAAATTTTCCAAGAATTGATTTTTTTTATTAGCTTGACTTGCTGCTTCTAAATTACAAAGACATGTTAAACTTTACCAGGTTAGCAAAGTTTTTTGGATGAAGATGATCAGTTTTTTTTCACCTGATGAAACAATTCCTCAGAGCTGTTTCTGGCTTATAGAGGAATGGAGTTAATCAGAATAATTTTTTACTAAAAGAGGACTGTGCTGATTGATGTCAATCAGTTGGTGTGTGTGCTGCTGTCATCGGAGGTTAATGTGTCAGCCTGATGTAATTCGCTCTGCACTGACAGTCACTGCTGCAGCATGTCACAGTGTGTAGGAGCGCATTCATTAAATGCATCATTACGCTGTCACACAGCATTTTTCTGTTTGTCATTACATACTATGGAAGGATAACTACGCTTTTAACTGCAGTGTTTACCAGGTTACACTTTACTAGGAGCAGCATCAGCAGCCAATCAGACTTCCTCCCCTCTTCATTTGCATTTACAGTTGATTTGTTGTCATAGTACTTGTTTTTGTTTTGCTTTTTTATTCTGTTTTAGACATATTTATGTCTTTTTATCTTGCTAACTATTTATTGGGCTAAATCTGGGACCTCCGGTGCTAAATGTTATGTTATCTCATGTGTTAATATGTGCTGGAACGATAAAGTTCCTTGAATGATCAGTGTAATCGAGCTGAAGTGAAAGATATTTATGTTACCGGGAAAGTTTTGTGAAACCAAGAACACAATTCTGAGCTACATGTTTCACCAACATGAGCAGCCCGGTGAACAGATTCGACTGGACAACTTAAAAAAAAAAAAAGCAAACAAATTTAAGAGATTTTAAGAGATGCTTTGAAAAACAATTTTACCTATAAGTACTTTTACATTTATACCTTTTATGAAAGGTGAAATTCCAAAGAAGGCTAACCTGAACAGGTCATGGATTATTTGTTTAGACTTGTTTCTGAATATCAACACGGCAGACCCTGTGCAGCATTAGTGGGGACCCCTGTTCCTCATGCAGGTTTCAGTGTTTCCCTGCTCTGGTTCAGATAAGATATGGTCCGATCTGATCCACTGGATAGGTATCGAGTCCGATCCAGGCCAAAATTTGTGTGTCATTTTTTTATTAGAACCTTTCTGGTCCGAACCATAAAGCCCAAACCATCTCATATATCCTCAACTGGGATTGTTTTTATTTGATTTAGATATTTGCACTTATTTTTATTTAAGAAATCTGAATGGTGCAGTTGTGAATGTTGTGTTTAAAGATGCTGTCATCAGATGCGAACTTTAATTATTAAGTTTTATCGAAATCAGTCTTGTGAAAAAGCGGTATTGAGCCATTGAGCTCTAGTGCAAATCAAACAGACCCAACAGCCTGTCAAGATCTGAAGAGTTACTAATTCTTTTGAATCAGACGTGATCTAAGGTCTGCAGGACGAGGGCCAAGTTTTTGCACCACAGTCTGGACTGTCGCTGCTTTTCCATTTTCCCCAGAATTACAAAAGAAATTAAATATCACAAAAAATGTGAACAACTTCATTTCAAAAACTTTCTTTGAGATGTATCAATATCGCTAAAGTGTAATGGAAACATGCATTTACACGTCACCAGACGTTCATTTTTTTTTTAAAATTCTTTTCTGAGCAGCTAGTAAAATGTCCTCTAAGTTTATTTCACATTTTACTGAGTCTGGATGATACAGCTGCTGTATTTTCACGACTTTGCTTACTGCCAGCAGTTTGGCTGGACTGAGTCCACCTGCTTTTTGCTTGGACGCCACATTTGTTATCTTGTAAATCTTACAACAAACATAGGAAGAAGACAAAGACGCTCTCCCTCAGCATTGTCTCTGTTTACTGGGTTAGTTTTGTTTTTCTGTATCCATTAAATTTGGCTCTTTCATCGGATTTTCATTGCTATGAAAGTATGCTTTGGCCAAATATTATTTTTAGAATCCTTTTGATTAATTACTGACATTTTTATGAAGATGATCTTGTGTATATTGCAAAGTATCATTAATAATTCTTTGACTTTTTGTTTCTTTAACCTCAGTTTACATGGAAAGCTCTAATTACATAATAAATGAGGCAGAATGCCCTGCAGGCCACTACATGCAAACAGGAAAAATGACAGAAAACCGGATTTGTGTTTGGAGGATGTTTAATTTCTGAAGAAAATGTCAAAATAAAAACGTTGAATCGATCCCATCATGTGTCAGGAAAAAAGAAGATTATATCTATGAAACCAGTGCGAGGTGTCCCAGTATCTCAGCGTCTGAGCCAGTCTGACCGTGGCTGTTGATAAGATGAACGTGTGTGTTTTTCCATGGACTGACTTGTGTTTCTGGCGTTTTAAGGATCACTAAACCGCTGACGTTTGCTGACTGTGTTGGAGATGAGCTGCCTCTGGGATGGGAGGAAGTCTATGACCAGCAAGTGGGAGTTTACTACATCGACCACATTAACAGTGAGTGCAACATCTTCCATCTCCTCTCCGCACTGAATATAAATGTTATAATATCTAAATTTACTGTAACTGGGCTGAATTGTTTTCTGATTACTCACAGAGTTTTTGTCTCTTTGTCAGAAACCACGCAGATTGAGAACCCGCGGACTCAATGGCGGCAGGAGCAGGAGCGCATGCTGAAGGAGTACCTGGTGGTGGCCCAGGAAGCCCTGAAGGCCAAGAAGGAGATGTACCTGATCAAGCAGCAGCGCCTGGAGCTGGCTCAGCAGGAAATGTTGCTCTTTCACGAGCTGTCCGAGGACAACCTGTCCATCACCAGCAGTAAGGCTGCCGTCGCCCACCTCAGACCCGCCTAACTGGTTTCACAGCATTCATGCAATCCCACCTGACCTATAGAGAGAACAAGCAGAATGAGAGTTTATAATCTTTTGGACCCCTCAAAATTGATGAAACAATTATTTATTAACTTTTTTTTTTTTTTAATTCAGGAAAATGAATTATTTTATTCTGCTCCGCTCTAAATGTCAAAATCAGATCAAATCAAATTTTATTTATAAAGCGCTTTTCATGCAAAGGCAACACAAAGTTCTTTTTTACATAGTATAAATGAATGCATATTAAAATGAAAAAGAAAAACACTGAACAAAAACAACAAGCCATTCACACATCTAGTTATTCTGCTCCGCTCTAGATGTATAAAGTTATTGTTTTAAAGATTTTAAATTTTTTTGCTTTGACCTTTAATTCCAAAAAATGGTCAAGTCCAGGCAATCAGAGTGGTTAAAAGTTAAAAGGGCTTTTATGGAAATGGGCCAGAATTATTTAAGGGGTGGTAGGAATTAACTTTCATTCAAAATTTAAGTGGAAATTAAACTTTCATGTTAATGTTGTGGAGGTCTTTCAAAGAACTGGGGGGGTCACTTCTTCCTCACCTTGCCCTCTTTTAAACACCTCTGCCTGCAGCCGGCCGTCACACATCCAGACATCTCAGTAAAATCTGCACCATCAGCTCACCGTCCTTCACCATCCGTCCTTTTCTCTTTGTGTTCGCAGCTCTCTCCGGCTCCTCCTCTAACGCGAAATACGACCCCGACCAAATCAAAGTGGAAATAGCCTGTAGGCGAGAGCGGGTAAGTCATTATGGGAAAAGAACAATGGGCTACGGTGAGGGGCCCTCTCGGCCGGGGCGTGGCCCCTACAGGATACCGTGGCTCTGGCCGGGGGCCTCCAGAGGATGAGATGACATCACCGAGGGGTCAGGCAGGGGATCGGTCCCTCTGTGGATGTTTCTGTGGGATCACTTGTACGGATGAGAGCGTTTCCTGAATCTGACATTTTAACCTCAAGTTTACCGAAGTGACGAGTAAGACGTAATTCTGTCATATTTAACTCTGATGAATGTCGTAGAAACAGACAGAGACGCAGGAAATTTATTACCAGTATATTATTGGTCAGATTAACTGTTTTTGTTTCAGATTTAGAGAAAAAAAAACCTGACTTTAAGGTATACATCATTTTTACAAAAAAAGATTATTATTAAGAAAAATTCCTTGAAATTCTACATAAAGAGCACAATCTGATGTAAGAACATGTTTATATATATTATTTTACCTCAGAACTACTCCTTTTTAAAATTATTATAAATAGCCTAGAAAGGAAGAAAATGTATGTTTAGTGTTCAATAACCCATCCAATAAACATTAAACAAAAGCCAGTAGCAGAATCAGCTGTTCGGCATCAGCAGAGGATGTGGGGAGTTTTTCATGAGCACAACCCACTTATTCAACTCTGCTGCTCGTGGATTTTCCTCACAAATGTGGCTTCAATTACAGGGCTAATAAACAGGCTTTATTAACAAGAAATATTGTTGTAACTAAGAAGTAATCTTTCCTTAAGATATGCTTAGATTTAACTTTATTTGTGACTTGGACGAACAAATGATGAACAGGATGAGATTTTCACTGATTTGGACGTCAGCAGAAACTCCGCTGAAGGAAAGACCTGTAAATGAGGGACTGATGGAATTCACAGATGGACTCTTATTTTCAGAGTTTCACATTTAGTCGTGTTATCCTGTTAAGGGTGTGTTGGAGCAGGGACACAGTGAAAACCTTCAGGACTGTCATCATCCCTAAAAACCCGTTTCCACTGCTCGAGATCGGAGGGTTGAACCTTCTTATTACGTTTCCACGGCTAACTCTATCCATACCAGGTAGTGTAAAGATGAGATAGTTATAGACACGTCTGCTGTGTAGCAGCACGATCTCTTTGAATTATAACGAAGTAGAACATGACAGAAACAAAAGAGAAGGGCGGACATCCAGGAGTTCTTTCTTTTTTGCGTCGGGTTACACTTCCTGTCGGTCAGTTTTTTCCCCGATGATGGCCTGCGTTTCAGACATTATTCCGCTTATTATACGGCTACTTGCAAAATCTAAATTAAAATGAAAGTCTTCCTCTTAGATTAAGGCCGAATAATTTCTGTTTACGTTGAAACTCGGCTTCATGGTTGCTCTCTCCAACTTCCCTCGTGGATAATCAATCGGACTACTTTCGCTGTAGAGTAATATCAGGTTAAGAAGCGGTTAAAAAAGAAAAAATATATCCGTCGCCCCTAACAGTGGTCATTACGTAGTTTCAGTGTTGTTTACATGAAATTAATAACTGCTAGAGCCCATTCACGTCAACCGTGAGAGCCGTATAATAAAGAGATATCATACTTGGTAGATTTAAAAACCGCAGTGGTCCTGCTTTGTTTATAGCGTCAAGTCACACAGGAATATAATTAAATGAAATTGACTGAAATTAAATGAAATTAAAATGAATTGAATGAAATTGACCAAAATTGAATTGAATTGAATAAAATGAGATGAAATTGAATTAAATGAAATTGAATTGAATTATTTTATTCTGAATATGATAAGAAAAAACAAAGATAAAGTAAGCCAACAACAAATAAAATAGTAAAAAAAAATCAAAATAAGAATAGATGGGCAATGGGCACTCCAACATATCCAGACCAAAACAATCAACCATTTTAAATGTTCAAAAAGGAAATGGAAAAGGGATGTTTCTCTCGACCAATCAGCAGCCTACAGTTTGTCAAGGTCCACCCTTTTGTGTCAGATCAGATATTCTGGCACCCTTCCCAAATTTTCCAGTGGAAACACAAAAGTGCACCCCGAGCCGTTTTATTTTTGTGGAAACGGGGGCTTAACTGTGCCGAACCGTCCCAAACCAGTCCGTACTAGTCAGTGCAAACTGGGTTTACATTCACCAGCCAGGTTGAGTGGCTGGTTTCTGCAGGGGATGAGATATAAACCCTCACGTCAACCCACGCAAGACTAACATGAATTATAACAACGTTGTTGTGATCATATTAGAGTAAAGACAATTAGAATAAAGGAAACTGGGATAAACAGAATTATTCCCACATCGTCGCTCGTTTATATCCAGCTAAGTTTCCCCCTGACACATTTCAGGGCCGAAGACCTCGGCGTGTCTCTGAGTAAACACAGTAAATGCATTCCTGCACGGGAATAGCCATGACTCAGCGGTTCTGCCCGGCGGCGGCGCTGAGAGAAGCCCATTGTGCCGGGCGCTAACCCGCTGCTCGCTTCTGTCCGCAGCTCTCCAGGCTGAAGCAGGAGCTGGCCCAGGTGAAGCAGGAGCTGCACTACAAGGAAATGGGAGTGGAGACCCTGCAGGAGTGAGTGTTCCTCTGTGCGCCCACCCTTCCTCCCACGCCCACCCTGCTCCTTCCTTCGCCGCCCGGCCCGGACCGGACGCCTTTCCCTCTTTTATTCCTCCCGTCTGCTGCTTCCAGCTCTGGCTCTCTGCTTCTCCTCCTGCTTCCTCTCTGCATGTCATGTTTTCACACCGAGCTAAACATGAATGAAGTATGAATATTCTTTGTAAATACTGAACATACTTTTCCTTTTTTTTAATTTAAAATAATTTTTTCTTTACTCTTTTTTTAGTTTTTCTCTGGTTTCTGTCGTGTTTTAGTCGTCTTTCTGTGCTGGGAACATTTTCTGAGCCGTTTCCCAAAAATTTCACGTTAGAAATAGAAGCTCGGCCGCTCAGAGTGGGGAAAAAAAGAGAGGGAGGGAGCTTGAGAAAAAGGCAAATGGAGGGAGTTTTTTGATGGAAAAGGGGGAGTCCACCTCAGGAAGAGGATGCACCAGTGGAGTGCAGGGAGCCAAGGCTCAGCCTGGAGAGGAAGTTGCTCCACGGAGAGGGGGGGAGGAGGAGGGAGGTGTGGGCTTCCAAAGCAGTTTCAGAAAACACGGAGATATCTGGCAGCAAATTCCTCTGTACTTCCTGAGTCCTGGCAAAGAGCTGCTTATCTCTCAGATGATACACAACCCGAGTGATTCCCAGAATAGCCGGGAGAATACACAGCTTGCAGAAAAACCCCTCTGAGTTTATGCGTGTGCGTGTACGTGCATGTACGTGTACATGCCTTTGTTTTCCTGCGTGTTCGCGTCCTATTGTTCAGACTCGATCGGGGTTTTCTGCCCAGAGGGGCTGAAGCCGGGAGTGACCCTCCAGGCTGTTTTTTTTTTTTTTTCTCTATCTCAGCTATAGTCAGCAATAAAGCTAATTGTTCTCTATGTCATTTCACATCAGATAAGCAGTTTCTGGTCTGCAGCCCCCCCTTCCCCCTCGCTGCTGCGGTATAACGTGGATTTAGGTGTTTTGGACAGTTCAGTGTCTTTTTTTAAACAATATCTTGACCACTTTGTGAAGTTTGTGTTGTTATAATGCAACAGATTGAATGAAATGTGAGTGTGTGCATGCAGCTACTACCCCCCCTTTTTTTTCTTCCCCTCAAAACATATAAAGTTATAACGGCCCCACCCGTGGGGTGACGGGGGAGGACAAAGCCCGGCTTGTTTTTGGGGGAAGAGGCAAGGTCGGCTGGATGAACAGTACCTGCTGTTGAAGGAAGACGGCTGCGGTGAGAGCAGAGCCTCGTGCCAGGCCTCTGATGGAGGAGGCACCTCGCCACGCTCCTCCGGCCACACTGCTCTGCACACGCACACACATGCAGGAATGCTGCGTGGGTTTATTTTCCTCCAATGAGCAGGAGATGCGGCAGTCATGTGGCGTCCGGATTCACGATGTGTCTGTGAAATAACTGGAGTTTGATGCAGGACGTCAGGCTGCCTTATAAACCCGACAATACGTCACATCCTGATCTATGTCGAGATTTTCAAATATACCGAGACTTTGTCACACAAGATGTAGAATGAGGATTAGCTTATCCAGTTAGCTTTGAGTTAAAATATCTCCTTTTTTAAATCATTTTGTACAACTTTATCCTTTGTATGGTTATTGAAAGTTATTTTTTTAACATTTTATCACACATTTACTTTAAGTCAAATGTTTTAATGCACATGTGCATTTAACATTCAAGGCCGCAAATTTGATCTGTCTCCGCAGGTACTTGACTAAAAAGAAATTATATCAAGATATATTTTGTAAATCGTGATATACTATATATATATATATATATATATATATATATATATATATCTATATATATGACACCAAACATCTTTTATGGCAGGTGAGAGAGAAATATGTGGCGCAGCC
>JAVQJG010071321.1:0-10652 GCA_036024015.1 Craterocephalus amniculus | reverse complement strand
TATTTTTTTAATAGGACCATCTTTAAAATCGGTTAAATGTCAATAATTAAGTGGAATTGCCCTTTACTCATTTGGCGAATCGGAAGCTGCGAATCGGAAGCTAACTTCAGCCTCGTGATAGGATAGGATAGCATAATACTAGTGGGGTCAAAATCCTTACTTCCATCTTAAATATAATAATATGGATGTAGAGTACATTCATTGAAAAGCTTTGACAAACCTCAAATACCTCAAAAATTGATATAACCGCAGTGACAGTACAAGGTAACTTTAGCCAGTTATGACAATATTTATTGAACATTGAATACAATACAATAATAATAAATGAACATCATTATGAGTGATAGTAAAATATTCATTCTATTCTTGCTGTGTTGTATTTCATTTCGTGAGACAATACAGTATAGATGTGTTTGGTTAAAAAAGTAAAAATACACAAATAATATTAGGAAACTAACATCAAGGAATGCCTAATGGCAACAAACCACACAAACGAATGCTTCTGTGTTTCTGCTTGTGAGATAAATATTTTTCTCATATGATTATAATCTTTATTAAAATCAATATTGGTTATATCATCTCCTAAATAATGAAATAAAAATACAGCCATTAAAAATCAACAACTGCAGATATTTAACCTTAGTTGGCATATCTAAAACCTGCCGGTACAGTTCCCATATGGCACCTGGACGTAATTTGTTCAGCATTGTTTCATTTGAATAAAGGCTGAATACCACTTCATAAAATAACTTGGGTTTTCATCCTACTTTTCGTTACTTTTATTACTTGTCATGAAGCACAGCACCAGCTGAGTTCTAGCAGGACTTTTGTCAGTCTAACATCAAGTTGCTTTAACAGGTGTCCAGTCTGTGTATGGAAGGATAGTCACAACGTTTAGAACCCCATCTGTTCAGCTACATGATGTCTAAAAGATATTTTGTAACATATCTTGCTGTGCAGGATTAAAATTGCACTTGTTAAAAAGCACAAGTTTCTTCTGCCACATTGTGTACTTTTTGCTTTTTTGCACCTTTACTTGTTAAAAATACAAAACAGTCTCAAAATTCCTTCTTCAACAGTTTATATAGCCGGGGACAGCTAGAAGTGATAGCTATTTTTTAATTCTAAATAAGCCAACAAATTACAGAGATGACTCATTCTGGAGGAAAGATGAAGTGAGTTACTCTCTTACTACAACTGTACAAACAGATAATTGTACAGAGATGAGATTTGACAGCATATGGACATCTTGGAAATGAAGCAGGTGCTGCAGAGTTTTACTAGATAACATAAAAAATGAAACAACCAAAACCAAAGTATACAAGGCAGTTGCACTGTATCGCTTGATGAGTTCCTCTGTTTTTGGGTCTTGCTGCAGTTTGGCTTCATTTCTGGTTGAGTTTTGAAGGTTTGGCCGCCTCCAAAAAGTAACAAACACCAGGGATGTCTTCTGGAAAGTTGACAGGAAGCTCATGTCTGCTCCTGGGAACAAAGACAAACTCTGGGCGACCCTTCAGCAATCTGGGACAAAGAGCACACAAATAAAACATGGATCTAAAAACATTGTAGCAAATTATTTGACACAAGAGGAAACACAGTTCTCCTCTAAAAGTTCCTGTCAAGAGCACTTTGGACCACTCTTTTTTTTTTTCTTTAACAGCTTCTTGTTGAAACAAATAACATCATTCACAGATATATGGTACAAGGTAGAAAATAAATTGTTTGGGGATTTTAATACAATGAAATCTTTTTGGAAAGTACTGAAGAGTTATTCTGATAATGATGACAACAGAATAGCTTCACCTGTGGGTTGTAGGGCTGATGTTGATTTTCCTCGGTTGGCTGCACGATTCAAACTTGTTTGCTAAGGTAACGTTGTTTCCAAAAAGGCAGTAGCGTGGCATCTTTACCCCAACTACTCCAGCTAGCACTGAACCGCTGTGAAGGCCAATACGCATCTGAAATAAAAAAAAATCAAGATAAAATAAAAAAGAAACAGTAGTATTTCATTTATGCTTGCTTTAGAGGTGTCGTCTACTCATATGCTTAAAGCCGCTGCACCTCTGTTTCCATACTTTCATGCTAACAATCATTTTGCTTAACTTAAAAAAGGCAGTACAACAGCCAAACAGAAATTAATATAAGGACAATTAATATAAAGATGAAATTCAGCATAATAGAATTCAGCATAAGAATTTCAGATAGTTCAACAAAATAGCCAAATATGGTGGTGAAAAAAAAGTTTTCGGACACATCTTCAAATGCAGTTTCTTTTTAACAGCAACAGCAAAAATACACAACAAAACCTGAAAAAAGGTATTAAAATGCTTTAATTTGAACATATTTGTGATTGTGTACATTTTTAAGGGTGTGTGAAAACTTTTTCCTCCACTGTAGATATTGTATGGGCAAGAAATACTAGTTTTTTTGTTAGATATCAAAGAGGCAAACCAACTATTTGAATCGGTCAACTATTCCCATGAACATAATGAACATGCCAAACAGTCTCAGTGAAGTTCAGATCACGGTTCTTGGGAGCCATATTGAAGATTTGGGTGAATGTTTAGGGTCATGTTCAAGCAGTTGAATGAAGCTGGACTCAGACAGATACTTTGTATGGCATGATAAATAAAAATCACAACAGCTGAAATCTGTAACTTCGGTACGGTCCTGCATACTTGTTGAATTTTCCATGATCCCATCGTCTACAGTAACCATCATATGAGGACTTAGTCATAGTCATTTTAAGAGGGTTTCAGGCAGAGCCACAGCAAACACTGCAGAAATGTCCTTCATGGCAAATGGAGGCATTTAGGCTAAATATATAGCCTGGGAATCAGGGGAAAATGAAAGCTCATGTTTCATTCGCTCTGGCAGAATCTATCAGTTTATAAATCAAACAAATCTCAAAGAGGTCTTTCCTGTCCCACGCCGACAACTATCATTCATCTAATAATGGGGTAGTTTGTTACACTGCAAGACTGCACAGTGAGCACCACTGATGCATATTACATATTTTGTTGCTGTGATTGTTGTTATTAGGTGCAATTTGTACCCGCTGATACTGCCCTATTGAAATCAAACATTAATGAAGAAGTTCCAGACTGATGCATACTTTTCTAGCCCTTTGAGGCTGAAACATTGAATCAGGCTGTACCATATTAGGCTACTAGATATCTTCTAGACATCACTGTTTTTAGGGGGATAATCCCATGTACTGTATAACTACTACTTTAAAGACCAACCTCCTCCCTATGAGTCATTTGTTCATGCAGTCAGAATTGATAAATTATTGTGGTTAAAGAGCAACTACATGTGTAATATAAACGTTCCACCCCTTAAGGAGACAGTGATGTAGTACATGTGATGTATTTTAGTCCTAGCTGTGGTCAATGACCAATTCTAACTTCAGGGTATGGACAAATTACCTTCAAAGTCATTTCAGTAGGAGGACTTTTTGGATTATTATCATTGATGCATTAATGATTTACCCATCCATTAATTCTTTGAAACCACTTTATCTCAACCTGGACCATGAGAGGGCAAAGATTTATCTCAGCTATCGAGATTTATTCCAGAAAATTACTTTGCTCAAAAGTTGATGATAAACACTGATGATAATGGTTTTAACAGTATGTTTTTGAAAAGTTGCTTGCAAAAGGCTAAATAACAAAAACAATCGTTACCAGCAGCCAAATTTTCTCTAATGATGGTAATGGAATCACCTGGTTGTCTTCACAGGATATGGAGGCGCGGCTTGAAAATAATAGCAGTTTAATCACCTATTTACTCTGCAGTGAATTACTAAATGAGTCTGAAACTGAGCAGATAAGGTGCAGAGATCTGATCATATTTCATCGTGTAATCTACTCCAACTACTTCCAACCGGCAAGAAATGATGAGTCTCTATATGTAAATCAGACATTTCTGATTCTGAAAACTTTCATGCAGTTAGACGATACATAATACAGAAGTTATATACAGAATGAACAAGGACTATTAATGTGATTAGTACTTGACCCTCACCTGTATTGGTTCTCCAGTTGGTGTCATAACTTCGTCTGAAAGCTCCATCATCTTTAAAGCCATAAGTGCTATTTGGACAGCGTGGGTCTCACTCTCCTTGTGCAAGCCACCGGCTACACAATAAGCATCTCCGATGGTCTCCACCTGAATAGAGTGGCAGATCATTAAAATGGTTTATGTGCTAGCAAACAACACAGAGTAAAGGCTCTCTAGCTTTTTTGTGGCCTCTCCCTAAAGTCAAGGGCCTCCCGACAGCTGCTAGTCACATTATACGTTCTGTGGGTTCGGCCCCTGAAAGTCTTCAATTAACTTTTGGAAATTGCTGTGACATGATAAGACAATTACATTTAAACAAAATGAAAAATGTCAAAAGGAGATTCATTGGCATCTAACAGTCTGACCTCTTCTTGCAGTCGGAGACATGAGGTCAAAAAATGCTGGATAATAAAACTTTTAACACTAACACTATTTGATCCTCCATGATGTTAGAAAGTCCAACATTTTTCCCCACTCTTTCTTTGTGTAAATCTGGACTGGAGAGCACTCAGCTATGTGGCTAAGACAAAGTGAAACTATTTTTAGTCTCATGCATGTGGACTGGAAACAGGGTCCTCAAGGAACCTCTGACTTCCTAGCGTTTTACGAGATCTTTGTCAAACATGCTTCTCTTTCTGTTATGCTTCCATGACACTTTGATTACATTATCCAACCTCCCTGCAGATTAGCAGCCTTTGGCAGACTCTTGAATAGCTGGTTGAGTTACCATCGCAGTGCGTCTCCTGGACGTACATGTAAAATGGAATTATCTTGACAGAAAAAGTTCAATCTGAGAAAGCACTTAATGCAAGTCTGCATGATCTGGTCAGTTATTTTTTTCTAATAGAAACTACATTTATGTAGATTTTTCTTAATTGTTATGAGATTTTTTTTTATCTAAATGTTGAAATTTTATCAATGTTGAAAAATGTTGAATCTCAGCAAGAAGCTGAACGGAGGTGGAATTGCAGTGCTGGTTAACCAGCGTTGGTGTCATCCTGCACATGTTACTGTTAAAGATCTGCACAACAGACATGGAACTGCTAGGTACTGCATCGGACCTGAACAAGCCTCCGAAGATCATTCCTTCCAGCAGCCTGAAGAACGAGAGGACTACAATATTGAATTTCCCTGTGGGATCAATAAAGTATTTTTTCATTTTCATCTTCATCTCACTAACCTGCTGCTAATTAACGTCGTAAGCTACAATGTTTCTCCGGCTGTTTCCATTAGTACCACTGACTTTTGTCACGTCTACATTCTTTGGGATATGCCCCTTTCATCAAATTAAAGATTAGTAAATATTTTTTCATGAAACCAGAAAACATCTTACTTTAAATGAAATTTTAGTTTGAGAAATTTACATTTTTTAATTTTTTTACATTTTGCACACATTCCAACTTTATTTGAGGAATCAATGTTGTAAAGTTGGAAAGACAGACTTTCATTCAGCTCGGCATTTTTAACAGCAGAGGGATCAATTAAGTTTCTTTCTGGGGTTTAGGTTAATTGAAAAATGAAAAACAAATGATTACACTTTAGTTTTCTTGTTTTAAAATATTCTTACTGAAAGGTTTTTCAAAATATTGAACTTCCTGTTATTGAATTTTTTGATTCAAAAGGCTGAAAACTGATATTTCTTTCCTCATACACACATAGAAAAATATTCAGTCTGGGATCTCTCTTAATCTTCTTGCATATTAATTTAAAATACAAACAAAAACAGTTAGTGTCAGTGATTGATGTCCAGCTTAACAAATCAAGAAAACTACTCAGCTCAGCCCTGTTGTAAAAGCCTACCTTATAAACATCAAGCTCTCCGCACTGGTGGTCAAACCTTGTGTACAACTCATTGAGCATGGTGATCACTTGCATCGGTGTACAGAGTGAGCAAACAGCCGTGAAGCCCACAATGTCAGAGAAGAGCATCGTGACCTGGTCAAACTTCTTGGCCTGGACTGTTTCACCCTGCCACAGCTGTTGTGCTACTGTGCCTGGGAAGATGGAGAAGAGGAGGTCCACCGTCTTCTTTTTCTCCTCCTCTAGAGCTTGGTGAGCATGCTCCAAGGCTGCCTTGGCTTTCCCCAGCCGCTTCTTCAAGCCGTCCTGGGCTTTGGCCTGTTCACCGACCAGGACCACATCCCGTAGCGCATTATGAATAGGGATGTCGGACAAGTAGAGGCCGCGCCCCGTTAGCTCCTCCAGTTTGTCCACACATGGGGAGCCCAAGAACAAGATCACGTTTGACTCTGACACGTAAATCATCTGACCTTTAAGGTCCATGAGCTGCAAGAGAAATAAGAAAAAATATTAATTTGAGTCGAATTTGGTTACATGATTTTTTTGTATAACAATGAGCTTTTTAACTCTTATTCAAATATCTTGATTTTCAGAAAATGATATCATGATGTTCATGGCAGATTATATTAGCCTTGTTTCACTGTGACATCTGTGGTATTTATGCATTTCAAAATAAACAACATGCACATCCAGAGATTCTCTCAAGTTCCCAATTTCTCTGATGTTTACATCTGTGTAAACAGATGCGTAAAGTGGAGAAAAGTGAAAATAAACTTCAAATTTGGCATTTCTGAGATAGCAGCTGTGCGCAGCTTTCCATGTCAGTAAGCTAAACTCAAATGCTCTATTTATATTGCAGTGGAGCCGAGGTTCAAAAAGTTGCATCTAAATCAAAGTTTTTATTAGCCAAATTACAAAGGGGCTGAAAAGAAATCAGAGCCAACTTAATCTGTGCACAACTGACAGAAAAGTTTGATCTAACCTATTATTACAAGTGACGCCAAGTTTCATATCTGGTTCAGACTGCAACGGCATCCACAGGTTGAATCCTATCAGCCATAGAGACTGACCTTTTCATCCTGAGGTGCCATGAGGCTGACATTTGCAGTGCAGAGTGCAGTGATGGTTTGTCTAGAGACAACATTCATATTCATAAGCTCCTTCTTACTGTAGGTGAGTCTTCCTTCAAATTTCCCCACCAGGCCTGAATTTTAATCTTCCCAGTATTTCTGTTCATGACCAAAACACCGAACAGATCAAGAGCATTTCCATCAGCCGGGCAGCATGTCGTCTCAGCATGTCGGTATTGTAAAAACTGAAATGCTGTACATATTTTGATAATAAAGAATATGTGTGCTGCTTGACAGTGAGACTTTTAGAGAGATTATTCTGAAGTTTTAACAATGGCAACTATTCAAAGATAGTAAGTAACATAAAGCTGTCCAAGAATAAATGCACTTGAGCAGTTAAAAAAGTAATTATTAGGGGGAAAAAAGTGCCATTATTTGAAAAATGTACGTGCAAGTTTGTTTTACCCTGATACCATCCTCTCATCAGTTGTTGTCTTTACTTTTTTTCGTATTTTTATCCAACAGTTTGGTGTTGTTGTTGCTTCCTAGAGTCTCTTGTGTTGCTGCAAACTATCCGTCTGCTGCAGCTTGATGTAAAAATGCAGCATTATTCATACTAATCATGTCACTGTAGTCATGTTTGTGCTCAGTGGATGTAAGTAACACATCATCGACCCCAGATGGAAGACACTGCGACGTCTGCTTACTCAACCTCTCACTGATTCCTACCTGTTTTACACCACTGTCACGTTTACTCACTGATGCTTCCTTTTTTCTCTCGTCACGGCGACGGATTGCTGCACACTCTTACCAGAATAGCATGAGCCTGGCTGCGCCTTTGATGGATAAAATGGTTTGACATTTGCTTCTGATCTCCACTGGGAGTTTAACGTTGATCTCCACCTCAGGCCAAGTGCGCTCAAGTACACAACTAATAGGCTTGACTGCTTGTAAACAGCTCCCCCCCCCCACCCATCTCTGTTTCCCTCCATTTAATATCAAAATAATCACGAGAGAACCCTTTCTACCTCATTAGTCACTAATGGCAGTTCTGAAGTTTTTCTCGCAGATATGGCCCCATACCTTCCCTGTGTTATCCGCGGTGGAGACTCCGTGTTTGATCCGAATGATAAACTGTGCATTCAGCATGGTCAAGATACCCTGAAAGGTGCATTTAATTTGGGGGGACACAATGGAGAAGTGTTCTTGAAAAGTGGAAGACCATCTCAGTCCTTCTTTTCTGGTGAGTCTCTTCCTTAGCCCATGTCCTATTTGAACCAGAACCAGGTCCTGGTCCAGGATCAGATGGAAAGGGAAGATAGTTGAGAAGAGAGATGTAGGAAGGGTCCCTGCTGAGGTGGCCCGCAATGGACTAGGGCTGAGAGTTTTTGCATCTTTAACCACAACTGTGTACAGAAGACTAGGCTGTGGGCTGGACTGCAGGATGCTGTCTTTAGCATTGGGGGGGTCTTTCAGCACATCTACAGTGGTGTGGTACAGCAGGCGGGCAGCGGCTTTGACAACTCCGGGGAAGAAGAGCTCAGTGGTGGGGCATGGGTTGAAAAAATAGACAATAAGCAGACCCGGGTCCTTGTCTAAACACAGCACCGATGGTTCGTTTACACAATCCTCTCTGTCCAGGTTGGGTAGCATGCTGCTCTGTTTCAGCAAGACGTTGAAGCTGTTGAGGAAGTCGTGCAGAGCTCCCCCCACCACCCTCAAAATGTGCTTGTCCTCCTCATAACACATGTTGAAGATCTCCTCGCCAAAAGCGACTTTCAAAGCCTCCATCGGGATCGCTGTTTGATGCAGAGAGGGGGAAAGCAGGTGAAGATTTGATGAAAAGCCAGTAAGAAGTTGTGCATAATGAACATGAGAGTTGTTGTTACCTGTTTTGGCTGAATAACTTTTCATCATCTCTACTAAATGCTCTGGCTCCTCGCTGCAACTCTGGTAGTGAGTACAGCAAGCTGCAGGACTGGAAGGTCAAGAAATTCAGACTGTGCTCAGTGGAGCATATTTATGATGTTCAGACACTGCATCAGACTTGGAAATGAAATAATAATAAAGATTATTTTTGCTTATGCCGAATGCAACAGTTTCCTTGAAAAGAAATTCTCTCCTGTTTATGATTTGAAAGAGGGTAACACCCAAAATATTCTCTCTGCCTTCATGGCGGAAAAGCAGATTCTAACATCAGGGTAGCTTTCAGTAAATATACGGTATATACCAGCCATGAACTAATACTTGGTTGAGCTTCATGTGTGTTATTATCATGAGAATTTACGGATTGTGTCTGCAACTGTGTGTTTTGGCGGATTTGTAAGCCATTTCTCTTTTTCTCCTGGTATCCATAGCAGCCTGAGTATGTATCCCTGCTCATTGTTGTTGTCCTCATTAGTATGAGTCTGCTCGTGAGAGTGACAGCAGGAATTTTGCTAAACGGTGTACACATTTTCGACAATGAAAACGCATGCTGGACGGGGTGAGAAAACATGACTAATAATAAATAAACATAAAAAAAAAACAAGTTACCTCTCAGAGTCCCTCTTGTGATCTCCTCGTGCCACCATTCGATGAAGGGCAGTGTGCAGTCTTTGAAACTGTATTACAAAGTGTCCGGCAAGTTAAAGATCATCGCCAAGTAAGACTTCATATTAATTACAGATGCGCCTGTGTGCGCTTTTCAGTGAGTGCAGAACCACAATTTAATTTTTTCAGGTGAATGAGCGGGCAGTCGGTGCCTTAGGGCAAAACATGCGACAGAACAAACTGATGGAGATTAAAATCTTCACATTTCTACAAAATAAGCAGCAGTGTAGTCGCACGAGGTGCAGAATAATGCATTTAGAACTCACCTCCGGACATGCCAATTTTCTGATGCTCTCTCCAAGAGTATGCAGGTTAACTTTGGCTCTGCTTGTCTTATGTCGCGGTACATCCTTGCTCATTTTTCCATGCACGTCCATAGAAATGGGCAGTAAATCCGCAGCGTCACTTGAGCGTTCCTCAAAGTCTCCAAGCTCATTATTTTTGGCGCTGCTGGAGAATGGACACTCTCCGGATATCTTGAGTTCCTTCAGCTTGGCGCAAAACATCTTCCCCGCCGAGCAGTCTCCTTTCTTCTTTTCTCTTATCTAGTTTCAGCGGGAGACAGATGTGTTCGCGCAGCAGCAGACGGGAGAAATCCCATTATCTCGTGCGCTCTTCGTTCTCGCAACGCGCTGATTTCCAGTGGTAAGTACCAAAGCACCGAGGCCACAGACTACATACAATATTCATTGAAAACTGCATGCATGGGCAAACGATGGCAGGGGCACTTTCACTGCCAAAAGCCAATGAGCAACTAGAGAGGGGGTCTGCAGTAGGCCAATCCATGAGCAAATGGGCTGGTGTATCTAAAGAACCTATCAGCAAAGAGAAATTATTTCCAGCCGGCTGCACGCATGCAAGCATTTTCCTTTCCTTTTTCCTTGTTTATTTGTTTGACCTAAGGCATGCAAATTCGTGGGAAAGGTTGTACAGAATCCAAAACTTGTATACTGACAAGATTATTCATTCATTCATTCATTCATTCGTTCATTCATTCATTCATTCATTCATGCATTCATTCATGTCAGTGCAGGTCCTTGTACCAAGAATTTTCGTTTGATGCACATTTACCTTTCTGTATTATTATTATTTTTTATTTTTTAATTATTATTATTATTATTATTATTA
>JAVQJG010071314.1:0-18604 GCA_036024015.1 Craterocephalus amniculus | reverse complement strand
TGGGAAAATAGGTCGGGAACCACTGATGACACAACACTATGCAGGGGAACCAAGATGAGATGTTGCCTGAAGATCTGATTTAAGTCAAATCATCCCACCGATCGACAGTGAACATAGTGGCGTCATTGACACCCAGATGACATGTTTGCAGGGTTTTGCTCTAATGGATTTAAAATTTTTTCATTAGAAAATAATATTCATCAAGCATAGGTTGAGTCAACTCAACTGGGCCAAGGTTAGTTTCACAAAGATATTGTTTTTTAGTCCTTAAAAACTAAACCCAGTCCAGCTGACTTGACTCAGTCGTCTCTGCAGTCTTAGTGTTTGCTTAGCTGAATTAACAGAAAACACACAGATGTGTTTCTTGAAGTGTTATGCCAGTGTTTTGAAAGTGTCAATTTCACCATATTTGCAGCAAAAACCAGCAAACTCTGTTTTCCATTTAAGAAACCTGCTAGAAGCTCTTCAGGCAACATGCTGCCTTACTGAGAATATCCCACACACCATGATTAATCACAGCTGGCCTCATGTATGGCTGACATGCAGCAGCAGCAGCCTCCATTCATACCCAGCAGGTCCTCCTAACACTTAATAGTGGGGGAGTGATAACTAATCCAAACACAAAGTCAAGCACTAGAAGTTAAATAACCAAACCTGAGCTGATGATTGTCACTTTATAAAGTTGCCTAAAGAGAAAGACTAACTAAACAGAGGCAGAAATTTGCACATTCAGATAAGCGCGTATACAAGTTATGTATCTTTACATTATTAACAATCATATATCCCTGTACATCAATATAATTGAGCAGTTATAAGGTCCACTTTTTCAAAAATGTGCATTTTTTAAAATGCAGAGTAGTAATGCAGAGTTCATTTCAAGTGGTTGACGCTTCTTTTAAACTACAAATAACTTATTTCCAAGGAAGTGCTCTGCTCCACGTTTTCCTCCGGCAGAGTCTTAACGCTGCCATTCTTGGCTCCGTTGAGAAGCAGTGGGACAGTTAATGAGGACCCGTTTGCTGGGTCTTTCGCTTTTCCATCGCCAGCATTCTTGTCGGGGGACAACACCTCCGTGGCTCCTGGCGTGGCTCCTTTCTCTGAAAACGGAGGCTGTGAACCCTGCGACTGCAAGCTGTTTCCATTCTGGGTGATTCTGTAGATCTCAGTCATTTCCGAGACGTCTTCCTCATCCTCGTCCTCCTCCACCCTGATAGCTCGTCTCAGGCTCTCCCTGGGCATGAGCGCCCTCCGCCCTTCCTCCTGCGGCTGCTGGTGTTCCGCGGGCTCGTGGTTCTCCACCCTCCTCGTGGACCGGCACAGGGCCTTACGGAAACCCCTCTTAAAGTTGTCTGACAAGAAGCCATAAATGATGGGGTTGGCGCAGCTGTTGGCGTAACAAAGCACCACGACAAAGTAGTAGAGGCCCTGGTACTCTGATGGCAGGGAGACCAGCAGGTTGATGATGTTCAGAGCGTAGAACGGCAGCCAGCAGAAAACGAACACAGCAACAACGATCACGACCATCCGAGTCACCTTCCTCTCCGACTTCCTTCGCTTGGTCGAGGTGGCGTGGACTTTCTTACCCGAGCTGCGGATCTTGAAGACGATGAGCAGGTAGCAGAGGCAGATGATGAGCAGGGGGCAGAAGAATCCGACGGTGGAGGTGTAAATGATGAAGGCCGCCCTCCAGATGTTAGCTGGCTGGGGCCAGGCGATGTTGCAGGTGCCTCCAGCCTTCTGGATGTTTGCAAAGATCACCACCGGCAAAACAACCAGAAAGGACAGAGCCCACACTGTGGCGTTCACCACTTTGGCCACCAGAGGGCGACGCCATTTAGAAGAGCGAATGGGATGCACCACAGCGAGGTAGCGGTCGATGCTCATCACAGTCAGGCAGAAGATACTGGTGAACTGGTTGATGGAATCGACGGTCATGACCAGTCGGCACATGAAGGAGCCAAAGGGCCACGACTGGAGGGTGTTCTGGACCGCCAGGAAAGGAAGGCCCAGCATGAAGAGCTCATCGGCAATCGCTAAGTTGAGGATGTAAATGTTTGTCACCGACTCAATCTTTGAGTAATGCAGCACGATGTGAATCACCAAAGTGTTTCCGCCCAGGCCGATGATGCAAACAATGATGTATATAAGTGGGATGAGGACTCCGGCCACGCTGGGACCTGAAGAGACGTCCGGGAAGGTGGAGTTGGTAGAGTTGAACAGCGTCTCGTTCAGATCGCTGTCGTTGAACATGAGCAGGAACAGAGGGAGACCAGGCAAGGGGCCGGCCAGGCTGCCGTTCTCCCACGCTTCAGCCGACATCTCAACTCTGGGAGGCGACTCGTCACCCATAGATGTGCTCTTCCTGTCGCCCTGTCCGTCTGTTGTTTCAGCTCCAACCCATCTGTTCTTGTAGGAGACAAGAAAAATCCATCATTCACAAAGAAATTCCAATGAAAAGAAAGTAAAAATTTGTTTACTAAGGACACAAGAAGGAACTAATTTACTTATATTCTGAAAGCAGCAGTTTATGAAAAAGCTGTGATGTTGAGAAACAAGACGCTTAGAAGTTCACCGAAGAAGCAACGTTCATTTCCAAATTCAAAACAAAAGCACTGATTGACAAAATGAAGGCGGATGGGTTAGATGGCGTCAGTTAATGAGCAACACAGGGAACAATTAAGACTGGGCTGAAGACTGATGTTTCTGGAAGGTTGATTTGGCCGCAGCAGCGATGTTTGGTTGTTTTGATGGAGAGGGTGTCCCCACACATGGATAATGCTGATAATTGGCTTTTCATCAGCCACCCAGCAGCACTTTCAACATGAATTGTGGACTCAAAAGGATGAGAAAGGTTAGTTATACAGACATTGAGCAAGTAGTACTGTAGCTGCTTCACTCAGGAAAGATACAACAGAATTAAATAAAATACTAAACACATTAAAATTCTTCTGTTAATACTTCACTTTAGTCCAAAAATTGATTTACTGAAATCTATCTTGATAAAAAAAAAGTGATTAGAACAGCTTAAATTTAAAATAAATACATTTACTGGATGTTTTTAAAAAATCATAAAAATTCTTTCATTTATTAGGAGGTGTAAAGTTTAATTCATATGAACTGAAGCCTGATGTTAAATATATAATTCACCTTTAACACTCCAAGCCATTATTTCTTTATTCTTGGTCAACCTGTTTTTCTGTTTCTTTCTGTTTTATGTACAAACTTTATGTAACTCTTTTAATCTAGTAAGCATCCAGACATTAATATTTTCAGGACAACCTCTGTTGTCAGAGGCTAAAATGAATCAATCAATATGTATACCACCATAAAGGTCAACCAATACAACACAACAGAATTCATTACTAACATTACTAGAAAAATGAGAAAGTTTAACAGTGACTGAGCCTTTTCTTATTGGCACTGAAAAAAACACATAATAGAAAACATTACATATTTACACTTTTTCCTCCAACTCCAACACAGCTGCTTTTTGGCACCACTGTGCATCAAAAACATTTTTCCCCTTTATTCCAGCCATAGAGAGCCATTGTTTTTGTTCTTTTTAAGCACACATGTAAACCGTAGTTAAACCAAGCTAATACACTCAGACATAATTACACACCATGTGTCTTTATATCAGCATTTTGATTGTTGGAACTTGAAAAATAAACAATTCCACAGTGTTTCTTATCTTCTTACAAACAAGTTGTGTTTTGATATTTTTGGCCCATTTATCATTGAATTTCTGCATGAGTGTCAACTGATGTATAGTTATCTAAAAATATACCACATGGAAGAGTTTGCATTACAAATCCCAGAAATATAAGAGCAGATTAGTGTGAAAATAAATGTCTTTTTTACTACAGTTAGTAAAACACCAAATAAAGCAGCATAAAGACAACAGTGATGATGAACTTGTGACCGTGTTTCTACTGGCACTTTGAGGATGCCTTTGTTATCCCTTCACCAATTTCATCTGCCAGCCTCCAGGCTGCCCGAGGCCAACACACAACTGGGTAATCTACTCACTTGTTTGAGCTGAAATAAATATTTTCTGCTTCAATCTAGCCCTTTCTATGACAGAATGTGTCCACGGTCCCTATGGAAAGAAAGGAAAGGAAACAATATGGTGCTGAGAAATGACTGCACATTACCAAACATCTGGGACTAATCTGAAGATTCACAAACAGATGGCTGATACAGCCGATGGAGAATCCACCTCCGTCTCTACCAAACATTTACACAAACCAGTCTGACCAACTCACTTTACCAGTGACCAATCGTGCTGACACTTCTACTGCATTAATATCATGAAAATGGTGAAGGGTCTATCTGCTGTCTGTGTGGTTACACTTATTACTTTTCCAGCTTTCTCTCCCCTGCTCTGCTCTTTCTCTGCATCCCCTCCTTTTCCTCTCCTTTGAAGGAATTGTTTAAGCTGTTTATATGTCAGCTGATGCATGACACGTTCAATGCAGAGAGTTAGGGCGCGGCTTCTTCATGCAAAGCAAAACTTGCATTAAAAACATCTGCATTATTTGAAAGATTTACCTTTTTAATGGGTTGTATAATCTTGAGCTACATGATAAAAATAAGTTAAACGTAGTACATCTGCATATAATACTTTTTCCTTAGGTTGTAGGCTATATTCTCACCAGTTGTTTACATATAGCAGTACAAATGCGTGCTTTGCAGACAGAAATAGAAAATCCCCCCATAAGCTTCATAGAATTTAATGTAATATTCTGTTTGTTCAATATATAAGAAGAAAAAAAGAAAACGGAGGAAAAAATAACTATTTCCACTTGGGGCTATTTCTTGGCCAGCGTTGATTTTTTCCGGGCTTCATGCTGAAAACGTTTCATCAACAGTTAATGTGTTACCTCGGCAACCGGCTGCTTGTAGCTTTATATTTAAAAACCGATATAAAAGGTTTATTGGCATTTCTGCAGGAACAAACCCAGCAAATATACACTTAGAAATATGTAGAGCGTTACAGAGTGTAGCTACAGTATTACCTCTATACTTCTCATCCATTCACTCTTCATTAGCAGCACAGCTGCACTGCACACGCCGTGGCTCATAGCTAAAGGACTTATTTTCTTTTCCTTTTACAAAAGCCAGAGTGAAAACTGCACAGATGTGACCTGAGAACAGATTGGGTGTTTGTCACATCCGGCGAGACGGCTGAAGAGAACATAAAAAGCCTTTTAGTCTTTTTACGCACGGGGGAAAAAAAATTCAGCAAAACAAGACAAAGTAAATAAAGTGGGCGTCTTTTCCGAGTAGGCTACTTCCTCTGACTCCAGCACAATGTCACATTAATCATTTTTCAATATCTTTCATTCGGTCATTATGGACATTTCACATTAAATTTATCAAACTTGGGTGCCATGGCAACCAGAGGAGGAGAGAACCTGGAGATAAGCATCGTAAATCAAACAAGAAGATTAAATTTGGATTTTTCTTTTTTACGATCCCGAGTGAAACTGGTTCAAAGACAACAAAGAAAGCTTCTTTGTTTTTCTGGCATTTGTGGATGAAGAAGGATACGATCCAACAACATAAACAGCTCATGTCGCCTATGAGCTGAGTGCTGTACTCTGCTGATGAATGACCGTATATCTCCTCTAAAACAATTAAAATCTCCCCTTTCGTCGTTGTGACTATGACTCGCTTCCCACAGATGCCTCTTCAGATCCCCTCGGAGTTTCAGAGACAGGGTGAGCTCCTCTGAGTCTTTGTGGTTTTTCTTAGAGTTTTTCCTCCACAGTTTTTTGCACAGGCTCCCTGCTGTCCTATTTCCTCTGCAGGTGTTTGATGTTGTGTAAAGAAAGTGAGTCTGATCTGCAAAAGTTGTTGGTGACAAAGGAAGCAACCTGTCTGAATGCCTGCTCTGTTGAAAGCTGCGGCTGGTCGCAGAACTCAGAGCCGATGTTCTCATTAAATCGAAGATATTGAGCGGCTTCAACGGCTGGGGACACGAGAAATGTTTTTCCCTAATATTCTTGTCAAGCTGCCCCCCCAGGGCTATTCCTGCTAAATGTGTTTGTTGAATCTCATTACCTGTCAGGACGTTTGCTTCCCCGTCTCCGGTTAGCAGAGCATCATTATTACACACATTATAGCAGTTTGGCCCCTCATGTGTTTCACGATCGATTCCAAGGGTCTTTTAGTAGTTTATAAATGTCTTAATGGCACTATGAGCCCTCACGGGCCATGACGTCTTCTGATACTGGCCTTTTAGTAATCCCCAAAGTTCGTACTAAAGCCTATGACCAGGACTGGCTTCACCGTTATGGGCCCCACATGTGGAACAGCCAGCCTGAGGGCCTCAGGGATGCAGAGACTATTAATGTTTCTAAGACCCGGCTGGACTAATTTATACACTATAAACTATTTTTTTTTTATTTAATTATTCATTCATTCACTTTTTTAATATTTTATCTCTATCTATCTATCTATCGAAAAAAAGTGCTTTATAATTACAATTTTGATCAATTCAGTCGCACATCTGGGAAGATAAACTGTCTCAAAATGTCTTAAGTGATTTGGTTTGTCTATACACAGAGAGGTGTGGTAATATTTATGTATTTATGTACCACTGTGGTCACTGAGTAAACAATATGGATGCATCTGGTTCTCATGTCATTTATTTATCCACACGTTCCACTTAAATCTTTTTCCTTTAGGCTTTCAGAAGAGCTTTTACATCCATATTTTATTGCTAATGAACATGAACAACATCAGATGTTGATAGTTTCTGTTAAATTCTTAATTTCATGGAACATATGAGCTCATTTTGAATCTGATCTGATAAAGAAAGGCAGAAGTCAGAATACTCAAAACTTAGAATAAATCTTGGAAACCATGGTCACAGTCCCGTTGACTACAGCAGAGAGGATCAATCCAGCTCATAATGAGTGGGAAGTTCAAAAGCCTCCATGTACGATGGTTGCATTAGTGTGCAGGGCAACCAGGATAGATAGACATAATAAATGTCACTGTGACATCAACATGAGTCAGAAACACAGGGTCTTTGAAAAGTCACACAGTGCTTTTTTTAGTGCAAGATGGGTCAAAACTGCATGGTGAAAATTCAGCCGGCCAAATTTGTTTTTACACTCAAATTTAAATATATCCAGTTCCCAGAGATGGTGCTGCATGACAAATGACAAAAGAAGAAGACAATAATAATAATAATAATTATTATTATTATCATAAATTTTATTTATATTGCACTTTTCAACTTAAACTCAAAGGTGCTTCACAGGATAAAACAGCAGGAAAAAAGAAACACTGTCAAAATGCAGAAATCAGGTAAAACAAACTACAAAATTTAACTGTACAATAAAGGTATAAATAAATATTTTTATGGGGAATCTATTGTAATTGAATCTAAATCTCTAATCACTGTTTCTGAGAATTGAACAAAACACTTTTAATCAGCATTGACACTTTTTACGTTTCTAGTCAATATTTTTGATTCAGTTACAGTATAGAACATTATCAAATCAGTGCTGTGAAATTAATATGTACCAATCAGCCACAGCAAGAGTAAAATACTGCTATACGGCGTTATTCTTATTTTCCTCTTTTAGATCTGATTAAAATTCTTTTCAGGCTAAGTATTAGTATTAATCAAATTTATTGTGAAAATATAAATGCATACACTTGTCATTATAAACACACTTGAGTTAGCTTGTTGTTGCAGGTTACTGAATAACTTGTATTGCTTTTCCCGTAATTCTGTTTCAAAAGACAAATACTGAAATTCTTAGTATGGAAGACATTTGCTGTCATCTTCAGATTTTGGAGTAAAAAGTAATAATATCACGTCTTTTTTTAACGGTAATATCAATAACAGCCAGTTTTGGTTATTACAAAAGAGAGTCGTACTTATCTTTTGAACATACAACCCATGTAAAGAAGTAATTTAGAGCTGCGTGAGGCTGTTAATGACATATGTTTCTGAAGCTTTAATGGGTTTAAAGTCAATAACTGCAAGTAAACACTTGTTGGAAAAATGTTTAAGCCTTTGACACTCTGATTGCCAAGCAGCTGTAGCTTCATTTCACATTTCTTTACCACCAAGTCACCCCAGAAAAATCAATTTATCAAAGCCCTGTCACATCTTTCATCTAAAGCTCTGTGAAATCTGCCTAATGTCTGCATTGTATTTGTCATATTTTATTCTCCCTCATTAATCTTCATGCTGAACGCCCCCAGGACCTTTCAGGCCTTTCAAAGCTCCCTGAAAAAGAAATCCATTTATGTTGTAAATTGAGGTTCTGCTCTGCTGACAGTGGTGCATAGGAGCGACATATCTTGCCTCTCTTTTCTAATAATGACACCAGAGGAGGCTTCTATCATGAACATCCTTGTAACCTCGTGTGTCACTCAGTGAGTGATTGCAGCTCTCTGCTGTCAGCAGCTGAAGGCCAAATAGTTTGAAATAAGAAAACAGGACACGTACGATGATATGATCTATATTTGAATCGTTTGATGTCCATGGCCTGAGCCGGCCTGACTGGTATCTAGGACTCGTCTCTTGTGGCAAAGCAGTCACTGATGTCGCGTTTCCAATTTAGTTTACAAAGTGCAAGAAAAGCAGGGATGTTGACGTGTAACGGATACTGTGGCCTATTGAACAAGTGTGCTGGGTAAAGCGTTTTGGAAACAAATTCCACTCCTCAAAATTCAAACAGAAAGTGTTCTGTTTGAATTTGTTGTAAAGAAACCTGGAATTACCGGTATAATTCAGCATTAGAAAGGAACTGGTGTTTTTTTTTTAACCCTTCCATGCATGAATCATTAAGAAACATCCTAGTAATTTACATCCTAGACATAACCAGTGATGCTTTTTTGTTACCTAAAAATATTTTTACTTTTCAATAATTTATTGTATTTAATTTAATTTAATTTGTATGTAATCAATAAAAAATTCTTTTCACATTTCTAAAATATGGATATTGTATAATATGTATTGTTTTCTTTTGGTGTTTATCATAAAAGAAAGTTCAGTTTTTACAACGTATGTATGTACATATATTAATATTTATCTTGCAGAAAGTGACAGCTTGTTGCATCACTAACTGATGTCCCCTGAAGCAGCAAAATTACAAATTTACTGTCCCCACCCATGAATATACTGGAAAACAGCTTCTAATAGATGTCAGCTGTGGTGGACAAAGTGCATGAAAGGGTTAAATTTTCAAACATTATTGTTTTTCATTCAATCATACTTTATTTGCACAGCACTTTTCATACAGATGCAGCATAAAACATTCATCAATTACACACACCTGATCATACTCTCTTTCACTTTTCACACATATATCTTATTTCAGCACCAAACCAACTAATAGCAGCAGAGAACCTCTAACCCAAAGGTAAGCATTCCTCATACTTCCGTTGCCTTACGCCATTTCGTAAGGTCAAAGTTTATCCCTTCTTGGAAGCTCGGGCATCATAAAAATCTTCCAGTGGAAATTCCCACGTGGGTGGGTGTTTATGTGCAATTTTGTTGTAGGTTTTTGGTATTTACCGTAATTATGATAGGACACGAGGACAGCATTCGTCATGTCGACTAGGTCGAGATTAACTCAGAATGAGGAAGAAGTGACGATGAACGTGGTTGTTTGCCCGAGTATTTCAGAAACTACTGATATACTGGGATTTTCACCTGTAACCAAGGCAACAGGAAGTTCAGTACGCAGTAGCACAAACAAAGCTATGCAGAACAGCATCTCTGAACACACAACGCGTCCAGCATTGAAGCAGACGACCACATCAGGTCAGCTCCTCCTGTCAGCTAAGAACAGAAAGTAAAGTTGCATTCATACCGGGACAGTCCGGGGGACTCCTTCGCTGGGGCAGAGAGTTGAAAAACTTAGTTTGCATTGCTTTCACACTGCACTAAAGCTGACCAAACCGCCTGAACAACATCATGCAGTTACAACATCTGCCCACGAGGAGGTGATAATCAATAAGGACGGGAAGAAAATCCGGCTCACTTTGGGAAGAACAGAGAAATGGCTAAAGCAACCTCAGAGCAACACAAACGTAGTAAAGATTTTACAGGACTGTGTTCGGCCTGAGCAGCAGCACAGGCAGAGCTGTCCAACTTGGTGCACGTTACATTTCCTCTCCTTCCTTCACCGGATGTTTGCAAGCGAACGGAGACCCCCGCTTTTCACCGGAACAAGCTTCGTTACCTGATGCTCCTTTGAGAAACTTGTTTAAAATCATGAACAGGATGATATTATTTTATTATTTGTTTCTCTGTGTGGAAAGATTATTCAAGTTCAATACCAACCTCTAAACCAGCGGTAGGATGGCCGGCATTCTGCAGGTTTCAGGAGGTTCCCCGCTGCAACATACCTGACTCGGATCAGTTGGTAATTATTTTGACATCAAGCACAATTCTGCTAATGAAGTCTGACTCTGAGTCGGTGAGCAGGGAAACTCATAAACCTGCAGGATGCCTACCCCTGCTCCAAACAATCCATAATCTAATCATTAACATTTATATCTCACATTATCAGTATGATCAATATTTTCTGGATCTTACATCATCATCAAAGCCTTCACAGGGCTTTCAACGGCAGGCAGCGTCTCAGGGTGAGGAATGAGAGAGAACCTGAAGCCGCTGTTTCAGGATAAACCATCCAGCGTTTGGAGCTTCACAGCTTTAACCTGCTAGAATGAAAATGGACGAGCAGCCTGGAAATGGATGCGTTAAAAAATTATAAAAAGGTGTCACGCTCGGTGATTTCACACAGCGGCTGCATGTGCACTGAGTGGCTGCATGTTTGTTTTTGAAACAAATATTCAGCATTGTTTTTATTTAATGAGTAAGTTCTGCATGATGCCTTTATATTTACCTGCTGCATTAGGTTTTTCCATCAGATATTTGACACATCGCAGTAGAAATATTACTCTAATCTGGTCAAAGTTGACTTTCCATCAAAAATCTTTTCCTAATTTTTGTATTTATTAAGTATATTATTACAAATGAGTTGAGATTGAAGGCTTTTGGTTTCTCACTGCTGCAGGTTTAACAAATTCCAACACCTTCGGTGCCGAATGCTGCAGCACCACTGAGCTGAACTGAGCCAAGCATCCATCACAAAGATCAGATTCTCTGACAGCCGGAGCGCTTTAAAGAATCAGTGTTTCAGGGAGGAGCGACGTCATCCTGACAGCTGATCAGATGCAGTTGGTGCTCTGAGTAAATACAGAAGATCTATGTGGCTGCAGTTTAGCACAAAATATGACTTCATATCCCTTGTATGCATCTATTCCACTATATTTAAAAGCTTTTGAAGAAACAATAAAATATGATCCACTAACCCACCCGGTAAAATCTGAGCGGAAATGATCAATCAGTTTTGTTGAAATGCTTGACATTTAAACTCTGAGGCGATCAGAGGGGGGTGTAGATGGTGACTCACTTACATGAATAATTCACCTAAAAACACAAAGGTGTGGCTGTGAAAAGCTCAAAAAAGAACATTTCTAAATGTTTCAGATATCTGTTCTGCCCTACACATAGATTGAAGACCACAGCTCCCAGTACAAAGACAAGAGCAGCTTTCCAGCATGTAGCCAGTCTAAACTCAACATGACGCTACAAACCTTTTGTTTTTTGCTTGAAAACCAAATAACTTTTATGGAAACAGGAAAAAACTGCAGATTTGGTAACAGCGTTTTGGTGTAAACTAGGTATTAGTGCCGCTGTTTTACTACGGTGTCTCTGAATGGTAAAACAACTTCACCTACGATTTAAAACTACGTACCAGCTTTGGTGGATTAGTGCTAGAGCAGCGAGTGGGGTGAGAGATGGCTTAAAAACATCATAAACATCATAGTAGACATGAACACAATGTTGAGTATTCCGTGCATTCAACCTGAGGACACTGGATCCACTCACAGATAAGACATTTTTATGTAGAGTGTGCAGGAATTTTGGCCATTGACAGCCACCGTCCATTCACAGCTATGCTTGGCATCTTTTATTCATTTATTTATTATATGTATTTATTCATTCATTTTTTATGCTTGGCATCTGACGTCTCTAGGTGTCAGTAATTCTTACACACTGTACCTTTAAGGCATTATTAACATACTGTTATGTTGCAGCATACAAACAATAAATTAGCTACTTTTTATGAAGTGATTTATTATTTGTGCAAGTTTATGAGTGAAGCTGCGGTTTCATAAAAAAAAATCATCAAACCTTCTTATTTCCTTCAGATAAGTTCCTACTGTGCAATAAAAACAATTTTGTTGTAATATGTCTGAAATTTGAGGGGTTTGTGAAAAAGAAGTGTATTTATAGATTTATCAACCAGACAGATTCACTTATTAATGACAAAGAATCTACTTTTCCCATCATTAACACCTGAATGTTGAGTCCTTACAGATTATTATAGATTCATTAGCTCAGATGGCCTTAACATTGACCCTGGATCTGTTGCATTGTGATTTTTGCAACTACAGTAAATGTAGTTTTTTTTTCAAACAATCATTTTACTACAGAAAGGTCTTTTTCAAGTATGTAATTTACTCATCAAGTAAATATCTAGAAGAAGACATATGAAGCTGTGTTTATAATTCTGTTTGAAGTGTCATGTCATCCACTCTTAACTGCTAACTTGAATAAAAGTGGAAATAAAATTTATGAAACAGCTGTAAATCCCAGCTATATGAATTATAATTAATTGTGACTCTTTCAAAAGTAAATTAAGGCGACTGAGAGGGTGGGGGTAATCCTTTCTGCAGACACTTAATGTTGTTTATGCAATCCTACACCATCTGTTCGTAAGATGTTAAAGTAAGGAAGAAAAAAAGTCACTATTCCTTCTTAATGTCCCGATGTTTACTGAAGTGATTCAGCAGCAGAGAGGAAAAGGTCAGGGACAGGGTTTAAGTTATTTACCGGGGATGCTCAAAACGTATTTGATTTCTCTTCTTATGCATTTTGCCCTACTGAAAGCGAACAGTGAATGCAGCTCAATGTTAGCTTTACAATGAGTGAAGGGGTGAAAAAGAAAAAGAGGAGAGGAGCCATATACAATTATTTATAGTATTAACAGCATTTAATTCCTTATTAACCATATGCATTAAAGTTAATATGACTTTTAGGCCATGTCTACATGAAAACAAGTTTATGTGTATCCGCTAAAGTTTTTTATTGTTTTGATGTTGTTTCTGCATGGAAATGGCATTTCAGGAATCTGATGAGCAAATTTTATATTGAATCTAAATCCTGAACTACTTGCCCTGTGCATGTCCATTTCACCAAGCAGGTGCAAGGTTGAGGTCCTAACCTTTTTCTCTTTTGATCTATTATTGAAACAAAGAAGGGAGTTTTGCTGAAAATATTCCACCAGTATATGTTTATGTCGTCTTTTATTTGGATCCTCATTAGGTGCAGGTATCCTGCGTGGGGTCTGACGCATAATAAGTGGAACATTACTACAACAAAAACGAAAAAAGGATACAAAACATTAAAAGATTGCATAAAAAAGAAAAACAATGACTACAAAATAGAATAAGAATAAAGGTTAGAAAAAATATTAAAATAAAAAAATCAACGGGATGATTATTTATTATTTAGTTAAACATTTAACTGAAAATCAAAGTTGTCTATAGAAATACATTTTATAACCAGTATTCAAACAACATATTGTTGTAAGAAGCCCTACTTTACTGTTATACATCGTCAGAAAGCTAGAAGCTAGCATTAGACGAAGCAACAGTATGACAACCAAATGGCAAAGAACTGATGTAGCTGTTTAGTACTTTAGTTATTCATTTGTCTGCTCCGGCACATTCATGCGTTTGTCTTTAACAAGACAAAAAACACAAAAGTGGACGTTACACACTCAGAGTTAGCAAACTAGCTAACATTAATGTCAATGAACATTATTGATTAGGGGTTATGGATTAGTTAGAGATTTTGACAGCAGCTCTATGATGAACGGGGCTGCATATAAATGATCTCAACTTTGAACTCGATTATAAATTAATTTTTACATCCTTACTGAAGCTGAACATACATTTTCTGCTGTCCTCTCTTCCTCGTGCTGCCATCTTTACTGATGCATTTGCTGTTGGGGGAATATTTTTATAGCCCTTTGTCTGCAGCACGGTGCTGGGTTGTCTTTGTTTGGAGGGTTTTTTAGTGGCCTTCACCCTTAGCCCTTCTCCTCCATCCAAAAGAGGGGAAAGGGCAACGGGGGTAGAAATGGGATTCAGCTAATCACAGCCGAAGCTTAACAGAGCAGACTGAAGGATCTTATTTGTTTCTAAAAAGCTTCCTCAAATGCTGTAAAACCTATGAAAATCGGGGTAATCACAGTCAGGAGTAAACACACACCCACACACACACACACACCCTCCTGACAGGAAGTGTTCAGTCTGGCTGGAAGAAGAGCTAATTAAATACTTCAGGAAGTTGCACTTCTCCTGATGAATATAATCTTAAAACTCTATAATGTCTATCCGCTTCCTCAGAAATGTGATGAAAACAGACTCTGTATTAAAAGTGCTTCATTAACGACGCCGGCATATGAGTGTGTGCAGGTGAGCTCTGTGCAGAAACGGCTTGAACCGAGCACTGATAATAAAAAAAGCTGAAAAGCCCATTCAGGGGTGTTTCTCTTCAGCTTAAATGTACATGTTTAAATAAAAACCTTTCGTCAGATTTCTGCCTTTACGCTTCGAGCTCATCTGAAGTCAAGGTACACGGAAACTTGGACAGACTTCAGATTCTCCAAATTAGCCCTTCCTCTTAGCTGTCAAGTTGCTGCTTCTCCTGGATGCATAGCATATGGACACTGAGCAGCGCATTCATTACACTACGTTCCTCTATTCATGGCTCTCCCCTTCCACTGTCTCTCTCTCTCTCTCTCTACTGCCAAGGAGAAGAAAAAAAAGCTTAAAGAATAATTACCTAAAGAAATCATCATGAGTATTATTTCAAAAGAGGAAAAATGTCAGCAATGTTTTTATTTCTTTAGTTGAAATATACCTTTTTAAATCTCTGAGGTTGTTTTCAGAATACGTGCAGAGAAATAAAGTATATGTGAAAACATGGAAATATTTATTTTAAAAATGCCAATCTGCTAGAAGCAGATTGCACTTTAATTTTTTCATGCTTCAAGTGGGTAGAAAATCCAGTAAGTCCTTTTCATCGCCGTAAATGCAACCAAATGTCCGTCCCTACGTGAAGCAGGTTGGAAATGGGACTCTACATGGGCGCAATGGTTCCCAATTTGCAATTTGAGTCCTCCAAAGAGCACAGGGGGCTCCACGAGGCTTTCACTGTTCAGAGCCAGTGGGATTTAAATGAAGGTCATGTCCACACAGGGACAGGTTGAGGTGTATTTGCTTAAGTTATTTTTTATCATTTGGGTGTTTTATCGGAACCAGGGAGCAAGAAAACACACATTTTGCAACATTTCATTAAGGAGGCATGTCTGAGATATTCCACAGTGGAAATGATTCATCATTATTTACAAAAGAAAAGGAAAAAGTAAGGCTATAGGTAACTTAAGTTTTTACCAAAGGAATGCTCCCTTTATAGTGAGAAGTATAAATCCCAAACAGGTTTGGTTTCAACACGTGTGAGGGGGGTCCACAGATTTTTAGTAGCTGCATGAAGGGGGTCTTCAGGGAAAATAGGGTCTAGGTTTACCTGTAAAAAAAACATAGAATTCTAAAAGAAGGAAGGAGGAGAGGTAGATTGAGCGATTCTATTTTCATCCACAGGGTGGGAGTTCCCACTGATGCGTTAACGCCTAACTGGTGAACAATACTTTGCTAAAAAAACTTTAGTCAAACTTAGATTTTATTTGACAATCATCTTTCCTGCCAAGTATGAGTTATATGATTTACTTGGTAAGGATTAAAAACATTATGGATCATCATATAACCCAACTCCACCTTTATTGAGTCTCTGAATAAGCTGCATTTAGAGGCTGGACTGTTAACCTCCTGGACAGGATAAATGCCCTGAAAACCTCCGTAGATCACCTAAAACACACTATCCTTCCAATCACACATCAATAACATCACCAGATCAGCGTACTTCCACCTTCGAAACATCAGTCGTCTCCGTCCCTCCCTCACCCCCCACACTGCCCCCATAGCCTCGTCACCTCCTGTCTCGATAGTTGTAATTCTCTCCTCTTCGGTCATCCTCACAAATCCCTCCATAAACTTCAGTTGGTCCAGAATTCAGCTTCCCGCCTCCCAACCCAAACCCCCTCTATCCACCACATTACTCCTGCTCTCCAACACGGTTTCCCGGCTAACATTTAAGGCCATCCACAATCACGTCCCCCCATATTTGTCTGACCTTCTCCATGTTCCCACTCCCTCCCGCTCCCTTCGATCCTCGTCCTTCCTGCACCTGTCTGTCCCTTCTGCCCGCCTCACCACCACGGGGTTGTTCCAACCAATGCCAATGCCAATGCTTTTATGCCTGGTTGCATTAAATTTGCAAGAGCTCCAATCAAAGATTGATGGCGGATTCATGCAACAAAACACGACCTTCTCAACAAGAATCAACAACTACTGTGAGACAGCATAGAGGATATTCCAAAAAACTCTAATATTAACACCATCATTGTAACCATAAATTCAGCAAATAAAACTATCATGTGCAGATATTCAAACTCTGCAAGGTTTACATCCATTCTGCATCCGTCATTTGATGCACAGAGGCTCAAAAAGCATTTTCCCTGTGCAGCAGAAGCATAAAAAGGATCATTTGCAAACAGTTTGCACACATTACGTATCAGCTGAGAGGAAAGCTAATGAGCGTGCTACACGGGTCCGAACAACACAGAAGCTTGAGGACCAATAAAAGCCTGCAAATGGTACAGTTTATAGAGAAATGTGCTACAGTCGACATCAAGGTCTGCTCTTTATTTAAAAGTTCAGGGATGTGGCAGATTCACATCTTCCCAAACTAAAACCTATTCAGTCAATAAAATGTCATAAAAATGCATAAAATTTCTGATTAAGTTCAAATTTCTAATCTAATAATAATAATAATCTAATAAATATTTATGATGATTTATTTGATTTTTTACTTATTGAATTAATGTCTCATCGTTATTCATTTATTAAATTTTTTTAATAAGAGTATGTTCAATGAGAGGCTACTTCAGGTCTACTGGCTATAAATTTCTGACAAACCACTTCTGATGTTTTTGTTTTGACTGTAGGTTGAATTTTATTTCAATTTTTCACTAATATCAATCCATTTATTTTTTGATGCATTATTACATATAGCTATTTATTATTGCTAATATTTTTACTCATATGCGATGTTACTTTAATTTTTTTTATTTTTACTGTATCATATTGTTTTTACATTATTTGAAATTATGATGTTAATCTAGTGGTTTTGACCAGTTAGATTTTTAATTAAGAAACATACTTTCCCTTCAGTAATTAATTAACTATTTAGTCATGTAATTTATTCAGTTGCATTGCTAAGCCTTTAAAGGCTTAAAATCTCTCAGCTGTTGAGTCCAATTCCAATATCCAGTTAATTAAATACTGTATATATCCTCCTATTAAAAAGTATTTTCACATGTGAGAAGCTTTATTGGGAATTAAGTGACATTTGTGCTTGTAAATGAATCACTGATCAACACTGTTGGTGATTAATTTTCTGTCTGAAATGCAGCCAAACCACCTGCTGCTGCCACAAAAACATGCATTTTTCTGTGAGTCTGCATGTGTGACTACAGATTGTATATCTGTGTAGGAGGTGCTCGTAAACACATGAGGGGGGAAAAAAGAAAGAAAGAAAGACGAGTGGAAGACTTAGTTATTACAGTTAGTGTGTGGGCTCATTGCTGCAGAGTCGCGTCCTGCCAATAATAAGAATCAGCAGCGCTTGTGTAAATTGGCGATCGTGGCGTTGCACATTGATCGGGGAATATTTAACGGTGAAGTCCTTGAGGTTTCCGTGTATCTTTTCTTTTTTTACCCGACAGGAGGCCGGTGGCCCAGAGGGTGCTGCCGCTGACTCCTCTCCGAGGCTTAAGAGGAATGAAGAAGGCTTCTCCTCTGGGCTCGGTGAGTCACACCAATTTAATAAAGCTGGAAAATTCACACACAGCCAGGCAGCCAATTCTGTCTTCACTTTAAGTTCTGCTGACCTTTTTCTTCTGGGTCCAAGTGCCAATTTCAACAAAAAAAGAAAAGAAAAAGTTCCGAGCAAAAGGTACAAAGCTTTTCACAAGATATCATAGAGAGATAATTATGATGAGGGAGTTACATACTGGACTGGGTAAAAATAACTTTAGCAGGGGAAGATGTGTCTTCATGTGTGAAGGAATCTAGTAGGGGAATCTAAATTCTGATCATTTCCCTCAAGAACAGAGGAGCCTAATCTTTTACTTTATAAATGTAAGAAAGTATAATTTCCCTAAGTCAGTGGTTCTCAAAGTGGCATGGCGACATGGGGCCTGGAAAATGTAGAGGAACTAATGTATTGACAACTCAGAAAACTTTCTGGTAAAACTCCAGACCACTAATGGCGTAATGCTGTTTTGCCAACCACATTGCATCAAAC
>JAVQJG010071288.1:0-70663 GCA_036024015.1 Craterocephalus amniculus | reverse complement strand
ACTTGAAACTCTCAGATTCCCCTTGAACCTGTCTTGAATGCAAACGACTTAGCAGTGAATCATTTGAAGGGACTCGGGTTAATTGCTTGCCAAATGTTAAAGGACTTCACATTTTTGTTTGACCCATGACACTAAATAATTAACTACACACAAGCCATATGAAATAATATCTAAAAGTTTTATGTAACCTTCAGCAGATAAAGAAAGTGTTGCCTCAATATCCTGCATAAACCAGCCAGCTTATGGACCCTGCTAAAAAATTTTTTATTAGTGTGTGTGTGTGAGTGGTTGTCTGTCTCTCCGTGTTGGCCCTGCGACAGACTGGCGACCTGTCCAGGGTGTACCCCGCCTCTTGCCCCTTGACAGCTGGGATAGGCTCCAGCACACCCACGACCCACTTGGATTAAGCGGTTCAGAAAATGGATGGATAATATAATATAATATACAGTCATTTAGCAGAAATTTTCATCAAAAACGAGATAATCAAACCTCTAACCTGTGGATCATTAGATCTCCTCTATCTGACCGACTACAGCCCATTTTCAAAAAAACAGTTTTTCAATGTTTCTCTTCCATGTGGCCAGCTGTGCTGCATTTACAGTACTTTATCAACAAAGAAGGATTGGGCTGGACTTCAACGTGTAGCAGTGAGATTTTTTGTTTTCTTGCAGGTCCAAATAACTTGATAAGTATAATAAAACTTTATGTAAAACTCTGGCTGAAAGAAATTCAGATTTTAAAGATAAAAGATTACTGATGAACCTCCTTTTCCCTGATTTCTTTGATTATGTAAAAAGTCTTATTGAGGTCTTGAGGATTTTCAGTGCAAATTTAATCCAAATCTCGAAAAGTTTTGTGATTGGTGAATCACAAAATTGATTATGTTCAACCAAACTTTTTAAAAAGAGAAAAATAAAGTGTTATTGTTTCATAAGGCTGCTATAACTTGTCATAGTTTTTTCATTAAATGTAATTACCTGAAGTGTGAGGGGTCAGGTTAACTGGTTATAAACAGTCATCCATCTGCAGCATTTCTATTATTGCTTTGTTTTTCCAACATAATCTATTTTGTTACCAAACTGCAGTGCTGGAGGAAATTGTGGTCTTCTGAAAAATGATCTCCATAATAATGCTTACATAAATATACAAGCTCTCCCACACAAATGTCAACCCACATGCATGTAAATAACTGCGACGAACACCCAAACACGTCGACTCGCGCAAACCAGCTTACTTCTGCTCCAGTAAGGTGATGAGAGGTGTCCGACTGAAGAGCTGCAGCTGCACTGCATCTGCCACAAAACAAACAGAAAAAAAAATGAGTCAGCATCTTCATCGCCGTGATCATCGTCACATGGGCGCTGGAGAGGAGAAGAGACAAGAAGAGCCGTCTGAAATGAACACTAATTACCTGTCATGTGGCGTTAAATTAGCCATCATAACATCCAGCAGATGCACCTGACTGTAGCATCTTCTGCTCTCTGCTATGAAATTAAATCCTCTTCACATATTTATTTAATGGCATTTGAGTCAAAAACATTAATCTAATTGCAAATAGCTACAAGTTTTATTACTCTATGCTTTATAGAAAATGCTTGAGACCATGATCAACTTAAAAACTGTTTGTTATTTCTTACTGGGAAAGCAGTGTTCCCTTCAAAGTGTTTTTTTCTCTCTCTAGTTTTATCTAATTTCATCCAATATAAAACACACACATCAGCCGCTCACAGACACAACGACCTTCCCTGGCGATTGGCAGTGGCGTAGGCACCCATCATCTTCCCTGGGAGGCTGAAAACTCATCTCTCCGAGAAACACTTCACTTTTTTCACCCCCCACTGAATGATGTCTGCACTCCTTCTGCTCAGCTATAATATCCCCTTATCTTGGAGCAACAACAGAATGATGTCCGCCCTCAGCTCTTATTTTATTCCCTTTTCCCCATGCAGCCCTACACACTCGCACATGATCACTGCAGGGTCACCGGGACATTATGAGGAAAGCTAGGGGAGCTAAGCACCACACACTGCAGCTTTAGGCCGGCAGTTAGACCTAAAACAAGCTCGGGAAACGACCTGCTGTCAATAGATTATGAGGAAATTATAAAAAACAAAGAACACTGCAAGCACAGTCTGACACCTTAGTCATTATTTTAGCTTCACAGTGGCAGTAATGTTTACATTCTTCCATTTTAAATCAGAGTTTTGGTGTCTGACATCCACTTCAAGCAAGATTTCCTGTTAAAAAGAATAAGCAAAGTACTGAAACACTCATCCTTGGTTCCAAAACAAAGCTGATAATGGCCACAATTATAGCAAAAGCAGAAAATAAATAGAAATGATAAAGCAGCCAAGCACAAAATGTTAAATCATTTTTAATGACTCTCAGGTCTAAATTAACCAATAAGATCTGTACAATTACTCAGTGAATAAAACAAGAACTAATGAAAGGATCCTGTGTTTGTCTCATAATAAGTGGATTGATTCTTTTACCTCGATGTGAGCTGGACTCTCCGCCTGATGAGTAACGATGATCACTTTGTCCTCCGGCCCGCTTCAAGTCTGGGAGGACTGAAGGATGGATGGGACCGAATCTTAAACCCTCTATCTGATCTCACCCACAACCACACACACTCCCACTTCCCCCCTTGTCTCCTATTGCCCCATCCCTCCCTCCTCAATCCCAGAATTAGGAGGACTAGGTCAAAACTAGAGGCTCTAACAGAGATTACAGAGATCTATTTTAGGATTAAAGAAAAACATAAAGAGAAAAAAAAAGCATGCATCCAGTTAGTGACACAGAAATTGATCTTTTAAAAGACATTTCTTATACGCTTAGAAGAAGTTGATACTTTTGTCTATGAATAGGTCTTAATTGCTCACAGAGAAAATAGTTTGTTGATGCAAAAGCGTTAAATCCTCACACCTGAAGCGTTAAAGCCAAAGTCTTCAAACAGCATCAAGCAACCACGTAATCGACCAGATTAACAGGAATTTATTTAATAAACACTAAGTAGCAAAAAGATTTTTTCATCATTTAATAAGTGATATCTCTGTGTTTTTTTAAATAAGTGAATACAAAGGCTGCAGTCTTAGACGCTTACATGACCATTATTACAGGTGTAAGTAAGAGTTCAGAGCTGAAATGAAGTGGAGGAGCAGGGAAATAAAAAGGGGGGAAACAGGTTAAGGTTCTCTGCTCCACGTCAGCCGAAGGGGAAGATATGACTGAGCTGAGCCACTTTTCACTCCACCACAGCGGCAGTGACTTTGGCCAAGGTTAACAGGCTGTTGGATGCTCTGCCGCTGCAGGTGGAGGCAAGAGTTCCCTCGAGCCTCAGGTTGTGGCTCTCTTTGCTGAAAGCAAGGGTGGACATGCAGTACACGGAATATGAAATCTATTGGAATAATTAGAATCACTTCTCCCCCTCTTTTTAAAAATGATATAGACAAGCTTTTATCTTCATGAGCTCATAACATATATGATTAAAGGCTAATTCTTTGTTAGTTATATTTGATTCAGAATTAAACAGCATAATCTAATACTGTAAGATTGGCTTTACTGTTGTTTATAAACCCCAATATTCTGCCTCTCATAAACTAGAGAAGACTGAAAATTGTCTGACTTGAATTACCCTTGGACAGTTTGAATATCCTTAATTTATTTTTCTTCCTGCAGGAAGTTGCAGTTTTGCACAGAAGTCTTGAGTCATCGCTCATTTCTTTAGATATTGCAAGGAAAACAGGAGGTTGGTCCAGCGATATTTTTAAAACGTGACAATATACAGAGACTGGAAATAAAAATATTCAAGGCAAAAACTGTTTGTCCACTTCTAAAGATGTTGGAAGTCAAGAGACAGTTTGACCAGCCTCAGGCAAGCTTGCTCGTCATTTTGTTCGTCTTTTTTTTTTTAGCAGTCTTCAGTAACGGTTCTCCAGGCTTCTTGAAGGACATTTCAAAGCTTCTCTTCAGATGTTTTCTGCCTTTTGTTCTGTTCTCTGCCCTGATGACCCCGCACTGCTTTTATAATGTTTAGGCCCAGGCTCTTTAGAGGACTCTCACTGATTATTCATTGTGTAATTTATCAGACCACAGTCTTTTCTCCCTGTTCCCTTCCTTAAGAATGACTTTTAGGCAGCCACACTGCATTGAGACCATATTAGATGGATCCATCAGGTCTTCTGTCAGGTTTTTCCTGGAGTTGTTTGTATTTCTCAACACAATTCTTATGTCTATTTTCCTTAGTATTTGGGAGGAGTCATTGCACACCATGCTGAGATTATATGCCAAGTTTTCAGATAATAGCTCTTTGGGAATCGCTTTGTTGGTGCAAATGTTCTATCTTATGTCTCTGATCCTTTTCTTTTCTTTTTCTGTTGCAACTGAAAAAGGGGAAGAATTATGTCTTTTTTGTCACAGGCCGCTGGTTTCAAAGTATTTAAGGTCCTTTTTGAAATAGCTTCTTTGCTTCTTTCATCCCCCAGGTTATGTCCTTTTTAGGTAATTTAAGGGGGAAAAAAGAAAACATTGCTCTGAAAATGCTCAGACACAAGGACTTGACTGATGTGTTTTTTGAAAAGGAGCAGAAAACCTGGAGAGCTATTGCTCGAGACCATTTAAAAAAATTAAAAGATGTCTGTAAAATATAAAGAAAGATACAAATAAGACTTTTGCACAGTTCTGCAAACGAAGAGCATCAACTCCTTCCTCACACGTGGTTGTTAGATATTAAGATTAAACCTGCAGCTAGTCAGCTTTTAGAACAAAGACTAGAAGATACCATCGATCCTCACAGTTCACAAATGACCACTTAATACTGTTTCTGTCCAGTCTGCACAGCAAATCATTCATTTCCCAAACTGTGAATTCATCCCTTTAATATTTGAAAAAATCTTTCATTTAAAAACGTGAGCATACACATAATTGGAGTCTTAGATTTCAGCACCGGGTTACAACTTAATCCAGCAGGACTTAACTTGAACAAATTGTTGTGCTGCTGCTGGATTAGCTGTGATTTAGTTAAGAGAAGCTCCCATCAGCAATCCACTTAGGCTGCACATGCATCCCTATACATTCCCTCCTTTGAACACACTCACACACACTTATCACTCCTCAGATGGGATAGCTGACACCGGAGGCTTTTAATTCTAGTGTAAATACAAATACTCTGCCAGACAGCTATCAATTATGCATGCCACTAATTGAGTTGAATGTTGTGCTTTTAGCAGCTCGGGGACCCTGGGTCACACGCAAAAAGCCTGAAACCAAACACACATTTGTGGGTTGCTTATTGATATCAGGTCTTACTTTAAAATCCCACTTTTTTAACAGTTAGTGATGATACTTCAAACCATCCTGCTTCCATTATGACAGAGTTAGGTTTTCCTTTCCTTTCACTTTGAATTTCATTCATTGTTTACTGTTTGCATCACTTCCCAGACCTACTTAGTTAATGTTGGGGATGGATCATGGTTTGGGGAGGAAACAGCCTTTTAAAGCCGTGCAGGTTCATTAAACTTAGTATTTACGACAAAGAAACATTTACACAACATATTTATGCAAATTTAATGTGAATAATATTAATAATATATATATATATATATATATATATATATATATATTAATAATATATTAAATATATATATTAATAATATATTAACCTTATGAGAAAATAAAAGCACTATTAGTTTCTGCTTCCTGTAAATCTTACAGGTAAAAAGTAAGACTGCTCTTTGACACAAAACAGAAAAAACCCACCCTAACATGACAAACTTATTTTCATTCTGTTCAAACAATTGCTGGTTTTGCATCTTCAACCAAGTGACAGAGTCCGATGCGCTTCATGCATCCATCTTCCATCAGAACCAGCCACCGCTTGCTGATAGCATCCTTTTCATCCTTCCATTTTCTACCAGCTTCATCCTATTTAGGGTTCTTGGGCAGCAACTGGTGCACTACACAGATTTTACATATCAGTCATTCAAAGATGAAATAATTTCCACCTGACCCGATCAAGGCAGGGATTCATTTCCACCTATTTTGCAGGTCCAGCCTTCTGCCATTAGCAGAGATACTGCAGCAGGAAATAACAGAAAAAAACGCAACCTTTGCATGAGTAGCCGTGTTCTGCAGGACTGGAATTCATATGGAGGAAACCTTTACTTTTGGGACCCCTGAGGAAAGCTGATTCTCCCAGTTGCCCACTTTGTCTGGCTTTTTATGCATCCATGTACTTTGCCCATGTTACCATGGTAACACCACAAACGAGACTACATATTTATGGTGTTGGGAAAGAAAATTTACCAACTTGTAAGAAATGTATCAGGGTTTTTGCAGAGCACGTTGTTTATTTCCATGTCAGCTGGTTTGATTCAGTTCACATCAGTATAAACAGCACAAATCATCTCATCATTCATCTAGAGGTAATCTATAAGTTTAATAAAAGTCCAAATAAATACTGTCAGATTCAGTCCAGAGCTTACTCCGTTTAATAGTTTAGGGTAATTAAATACAGTCCAGTTCAGTATAATGGCATTTAGAAAAAAGAAAGTCTGATGAATGTTTTATATTCTTAGCGTATATATTACAGTGTTTCATCAATAAGCATGTTGTTGCCTCTGCTATTCTCATCACTGCATCACCTATGAAAAAGTGGAAATTGGGTGCCGAACATGATAAACATTTAGAACTGTTTGTACACAAAATCCATAAAGAAGCACAGCTGGATTGGCACTCTGATCCATTACTGACTAGATTAAATAACAGACCTTTATTCCTGGCCAAGAGAGCCCAATAAAGATTAAAAAAAATAAAAATACAGAAACATATAAACATATGAAACTCGGTAAAAAAACACAGAGCCTCATTAAAAACAAACATTTACATCAATTAACATGAAAAAGGCAGAAGAAAGAGGAAGAAGAAAATGTATCAATGTGGTATTAACTTTATATATGTGATGTGAACATATGGAGCCACCGATATGAATAATTTCATATGTGTTTTTATCGCATCATAGTTTGTAGCATATTAATTAATTTAAGGGCTAGTTTGTGTACAACTCTTAGAAATAATTTTCATGTGTGCTTTTTAGCTTTTAGTAAATGGTACCTGTGCCATTTGGTGTGATATTTGTGTTTAATGTTCATTTAGTTCAACCTGAACATCAAATTTTTGTGTTTGAAGTTCAGGTTTAACAAAATGAACATTAAATTTGTGCAGATGACAGCAGGGGATGTTTTAATCTTTAATCCAAATAGTCACCCTGATGATCTTTTTGCTCCTCCATGATATCAGTTTTTGCCTGCTATCCTCCTCCAGGCTGTTTTCAAAACTTGAAAACAGCCGTTCAGAAAGCGACCTTCTCTTTTTCCTTCATTCTGAAGCTTTCAGCTGTGTAACTCAGCTTTCATCAGCTGGTACTCATCTGGAAAGTTATTCATCTTCTCAGCCAAAAAGGGTGAGAATGATGAGCTTGAAAGTCAAGAGTTTAACAGCAAGAGAGTCATTTCTCTCAGACGATGAAGACGTTGCATGGATCAGCGCTTCACCCCTCTGTCTGGATGAGGCGACCACACACACTTGCAAAAACTCAAACTGACCCCAGCAGAAATAGAAAAACAGCAGGGAAAATGCTAATGCTCATACATGTATGAGTGCGCACATTAAATACACTCAGACAACAAGTGAAGAAGCTTTGTGGTACGTATAAAAGCTGACAGTGTGAAAAGTGAGCCTTGGGCCTGATGGAGCCGCCCAGGCAGCATCCAGAAGCAGCAGACAGAAAGAGATACTCAAGCTCAAAGGGCTAAATATGGAGGCGGGCAGGGCTGTCAGGGGAATATTGCTTTAAAGATGTTGTAGAAACACAGAATAGTGAGAGGAAAATCCCCTTCTCAGCCACACATACTCCTTTTTTTTATTCTGCGCCAGATATAACCTCCATTTATCACCAAAACAAGCCGCGCAGGAGTAAAAAACAAAGGTAATGAAGGAGCTGTGAGTACAATAACACCTCCGATTCTCACGGGGGCCCTTTAGGTAGTAGCACACAAAAACGGGGCCTTGATTTCCTCGCTTCTCTGCTGCATTATCCCCTTTGTGCCGATATGTATGTTTGTGCGCGGACAGAGGATGAGGAGGATGAGAGATTGGGAGAGGGGGGTTAAGTCTAGATTTGATCCCTGCTAAAAGGACTGTTTGTTTTACAGCAGACGACCCCGGAGTTTAATCTGCTGCTTAGCCGCCTGCTCAATCTCTTCTTCTTCATCTCTCTGCATCCCCTCATCCTCTCTGCGTCTGTCCTTCCCCTTCAACTCACTCGCTCAATCGTATCATCCTCTCGCGGCGAGTTAACCCACCCTCCTCCTCCTCCTCCAGCCCTCGCTGTCTCTTTCTTTGCAGCTCCAAGAGGGGGTTTTGCTTGCAATTTACATTGAACTGGATCCATCAAGGTTGTGTGTTCGGCGGAAAATTAAGCGAGGTTGCATCATTCAGCGCGGCGAGTGCATGCGTGTGGGAGGAAAGAGGAACGCAGCGATGGTTTGAGGCCCTGAAACGTCTCCACGCTTGTGCCAAGTTCCCATTCCTAGGCTTGCATGGCCTCGAAACTTGGGTGTGTGTGTGTGTGAGAGACAGGAGGACAATAGGGAGAGTGTATGTTAAACAGGATGATGGTATTGCAGCAGATGAGGGTCATGCTCAGAGTCTTAAGGGTCAAATCCTGTTACAAGTAAGAGGGATCAGGGCTTTAGCGAGGCCCTGCCTTTTTCACTGCAACACTGTTCACAGTGTGCAGAAAGGAACCCGGTCAGTGTGTGTTTGTGTCTGTGTAATTGCTAAAAGAGTATCTTGTGATTTGGTGGAATTCGGTTTCACACAATGATACAGAAGTAAAGCAGGAGAGGAGAGGGACTGACCGAGCGGCGGGCAGATTGAGAGCGTTTAGCATCGTTTCACATGCTCTGAATCAGCACGATTCAGATTTTGTTTAAGCTCGCAGATACTATTCTTTCACTTCAGCAGATCATCGGGGCAAATATCCAATACAGCTGATTGGATATTTGCTTTAACCAGCAGTTAACCGAGGTGGCCAGTCAGGGAATGTCCTCAGGTTTAGATTACATTTGCAAGATAATGAAAGTAAACCCAGTTTCAGATGACGTATTACACTTTGGCATTACTCATCCAACACAAACGATTCAAAACGCAGATGCAAAAACTAAACTGCACCGTTATTTTCACAGGAACTGAGAGGGTCATTGATCATCATCAGCGTAAAAAGCAAATGTTTTGGCAGTTTGCTGGACTGAAGCACTAAGGTGTGTGTTAACTCGATGCCAAGGAGGAAAGACATCAGCGGTCATCTTACAGAAGCTGCTGCACATCAGTCTGGAAATGTTTACCAGGTCCTTCAAACTGGAGTGAGAATGGTTATTCACACGTGGGAAGCCTTCGAGACAGCTGTCAATCTTCCCAGAAGTGGGTGTCCCAGCAAGTTCACAACAAGGTCGCTGTGCAATTTTCAGTCAGCATCATTCAGATGATAAAACAGACAGTTTTATTTACACTGGAGGACAAGACTGGGTGATATTTCTGCAGAGATGAAGAAATATTCTTCTTTGGCTTGTATTTCTGGTCTTCTCTAAATGCTATCACAACTTCTGCTGGGAAACTAAAGGGAAGAGGTGCTGGCACATGAATGAAATCATTAATGAAGCTGAGTTAACCCGGTGGGCACCATGACATCAATTTGATGTTGAAGATTGGTCAAGATTTTGACTACCATAATAAATAGCCTAGATGCTTTGCCTTTCTTATGGTTGTGAAAAGGTCCATCCAAAGGATTAATTTCACATCTAATTACTGTATCATACATTGTTAATCAATAAATGTGACATTAAAACAACGTTGCTGCACAAAACTTGACATCAAATTGACGTTGATTTGATATCTGGAAACAATTGATGTCATGTTGATTCACGTTTTTGACCAAATTATGGTGACAATTTGGTATCAGTGTTTGATGTCATATTGATGTTGAATTTCCACTGGGAAAGTTACATTTATTAGCGCTTTGACTCGTTTGTCTTGTTCATGCATCAGGCAGCGTTATCTTTGTTTGTGCCATCCTAACAGATTTATGGTTACTACTGGGGGACTAGGTGGGTAAAATATTTACATAGATGGACGGATTTTCCACTTTTATGGCATTTGTTTTAGTCTTTTTTAAAGTTTGATATAATTCTTATATTTTTAATGTTTGTTTTGTAACTTGCTGTAATGATTTTAATGTTTCGTATAAAGCACTTTGAGCTGTCTTGTACTGATTTTTAATAATAAAGCTATTTCCCCTGGATGTACTCAGAGAAACTGTGGAGCTGCATCTCCGACTCAACGGGCCTTAGCATGATAAGTTCATCTTAAATGAATCACTTCTTCCCTAAGCCTGGATTTTTAGCAATATTAAGAGACAACTTTGTTCATCTGCTCTCCTCTGGAGGGATTTAGATGCCTCTTCTTTATCTTCAAAATACTCCAAAGGTGTTCTGTTGGATTAAAGTCATTCAACAAAGTAGGTCAAGTCACAGTTTTCACTCTTCTCTTCAGAAACAAACATCTGGGGACGGGAAGTCGTCTTGGCAGCTAGTAGTTTGCTGCAGTCACGGATATTCAGGTCATCCGCCCAGCATGCAGCAGCACATCATCAAACTCTGAGTGCCTCCCTGTCAGTACTCAGCCCTCACTCTGACTGGCCGGGCCAGGCTCACGGTAAACACAAATATCTCAGACATGTACATTTGTCTTGGTCTTATCTGACTGGGGAAGGTTCTGAAAAAAAAGAGAAAAGAAAATTGCTTTCCACGTATATCTTTTGCCAAGTCTGAAACACTCGCTCATCTGTTTTGCAGTCGTTTGCACACACAGGTCAGTGCATGCGGCATCATTTAAGAAGAGCGACAACAGCAACGCTGATAGGTTGAATTACCCCCTTTTTTCTTTCTAATTACTGTTGGAGCTCCATATCAGTGTATTTGATGTGAACATTCTGGCGGGCATGGGTCATTTAATTCAGATCCAGTCAGACTTGTTTAAAATCCCCAGCTGTGCTCAGCTCTGATGCATGAACCACAGATTTCATGTGTTTGTACTTTTTTGTTTTTTAGATTTGTATTACAGCTTCCCAGAGGTCTAAAGAGCAACAATAAATACATTTTGGCTTGGAGGACAGTGAGGCAGATGGAACAGTTTAATCCTGATTTTCCTCCAGGAATTTTATACTGAGACCTCCAAAGGTCTTTCGTGTTTGGTCCGTTTATCTGAAACGCTTGTTGTTATGAGCTTCGTTAAGCTGCTACAAAAATATAAGGTAAGGGAAGATGAGAGGCTACTTGTTACAAACAGATACAGGAAATGCTGATCATTATCATTATTTAAAAAGATAATCTTCTCTTTTAACTGATTCTGAGGCATATCCATTGTTTATTAACTCTTAAGCGGTGTTCTGTTCCTTACTGAGAAATTCTGGCAGAACTGGGAGAAGACAGGAGCTCTTGCAAGAAAGGTGGGAAGACATAAAGAAACAAAAACAATTTGTTACTAACCTAGGGAATTACCATAAAAAAATATTTACATTCATCACCTGACCATCTTCAAATTGAAGCTTATACTACACTGTAATGAACTTTTAACAGTGCCTTCCAAAAAGAGCATTAAACATCTGCAGCTAACCAAAATGCTCCTTTTAACCAGAGATAGAATAGATTTTAAGACCATACTGATAGTCTACAAATCCCAGAATCCATCTGTGATATGCTCAGACATAAATCTAGAAGAGATGTTTGATCCAAGGACTCAGGTTGGCTAGTCCAAACCAGGAGAACCAGTTTAGCTGTCACGCTGCAAACCAGTAGAGATTAAACTTTCACCACATGCACTTTTAAATCCAGGTTCTTTTCTCCTATCTTCTAACGTATCTAAGCCGCCTTTAATCATTTTATAATGATTTCTTCACATCCGTTTAATCATGTTTTCATTTTTTTCTTTATGTTCGACCATGTAAAGCATAATATTTTTGTATGAAATGCAGTTTACAGAAAAACCTGCCTTATAAAATAAATACTTGCAGATTATAGTCTTGTTCTACGTTACAAAGATATGAATTGTAGAGCCTGCTAGGAACCGGTTGGATCCAGTATCTCTTCCTTTAGGTATTCCCTGCAACGTACACAACATCAATAATGTACACCACGGGATTTGTTCAATATCCTCACACACTGTACAAGAACAAAATACACTGTTTTACACAGATGTACTTCTTATAAAGCCTTACTGTATCTGACTGGTGCAGAACAATAACACAATGCATCCACATGGATTTCCTAAACTGTGTAACACACTCCAAAACGTGACAGTCTTTTCTGGACCATCTCACTATGATTTCCGTCTTTGCTGCCCTGAACAGAGAAAGTGTGAGGGCCTCAAGAGAATTTCTACCCATTGTTTCTGTGTGTAACGTTTGTGTTGGTGCCTTTTTTAAGTTTGGTGTTTAACGTAAAAATATTAAATTAATAAGGCTTCAACATTGGCAAGACTGAGATCCACTGATTTCTTTGTTTAACTCCTAAAACTTAAAACCATGAATCAATGAATCGGTTCTCAACATAACACAACGATATCAACTCCTGAAATCCAATTTCTGGCTACACCACCGAAATACTGCCATCATCATAAGTTGTCTTTGATAAGATTCACAGTTTAGCCTTTTTCAGGTGAGACATTGGCACAGTGCAGCAGATTAATTTCACACGTTTGAACTTGTATTTCTACAATTTTTCACTTCAAGTATCAGAATTCGTCCTCGACCCTGGTTTCACCTGAAGACTTTGAAAAATACAGTTAGTTTGGGAATCAACCATTGTGCACAGTCTATTATTTTGATTCCTATTCTGTTTATTGAGCCGTAAATTCTCTTCATTCGGAATTCTCTCTGAAATTCGGTCCAAAAAAAAATTTTAATTATACAAAGCAACCTCAAAAGAAGCAGCTCCTCTAAATCCGCATGATGCAAAACCCATTAGAATCCTATGTCATGCTTTCAGAAAAAAATAATGCTATTTCCCCTAATGACTGGATTTTCCACAAAGCTGTGAAGTGATGTGCAAAAAGCATCATTTGGACTGAGAAAAAAGAGCCAAACAAAACGCATTGCACCGTGATATGCGCGGTACACTGGCTGCTGTGCATAATCCCAGCGAGAAACAATATGACAACAATTGACACTGCAGAATGTCTCCTTTCTGCTTCCTGCCTTTCACCATTTTCTAAGTGTCACATCAGCTGAATTGTCACTGAAGTCTCTCACAATGAAAAGCTATCAAGACAGCAGAGAGAATAAAAGTGGAGGGCAGAGATGTTCACCCCACGGAGGTAAAGCAGGATAATTTCACGAATGGAAAATTAAGTCAATAAAATTACAACAAAATGGCCCTGGAGCAGTTTGAGTAGGAGAGTGTGAATCCATGTGTGAAAGCTACCCGGTTGCTGCGTTGTAGAAGAAAAGCTGACTGAAACCACCACACTTAAATCCGGGAGGTTTGGGAATCAGTTTTCTTTTCACCCTATTTTCCCCTCCACTTTCTGGCCTCTCAGTCTCCGAGGTTTGTGCGGCTCTCCGGGGAGCTGTGGTTTCTGAAAGGTTCCTCAATGTCCTTAATCCCTCCATCTCTTTGTGTCCAGGCAAAAAATATATCCCCATGAAACTCAAGAGGCCAAAAGGGGCCAGCTTGTGTGAGAAAATGAAAAAAAAAAGGTTTTTTTTCAAAAAAGCATTTTTAGTAAATGGGGGAAAAAGCTTAGAAAAAGAAAATATAAAACATGTTTTTAAAGAACAACATAGTTTTATTGGCTTTTCTAACTGAAGTCTAACAAGAGAGGTTGATTCACTTATCACCTGAATTATTACACATATTGTGTGCACAGCTTTAATTTTACATCTAAAATATATAGCTGTGGTCTGCGATAGTTGGATCGGTGGATAGTTTTTATCAGTAATTTGAAACTTACACCAGGTTTATTTGGAAAAATTGTGAAGATTCAGTTTATAACATTCACATAAACTTAGTTAGTTAATGTTATGTAATTAAAAATGACAAAACTGCATGGTAGGCATAGATTAAGGGTAAAAATAAATAAATGAATAAATAAAATACTAGTGACTAAACCATCAACTTAATCAGAGTGATGAGGATTCAGGAATGATGTCTTCTGCTTACAATTTTTGTCTTTGGATGTGTAGAATATTTTACATGATTTGCATGTAATGAGAGCTCCAGTAAAACATTTAAACTATGCATTGCTTTGCTGAACAGGAACAACATTTTCAGGAATAGCTTGATTAGAAATTAACTTGTGAAAGACTAAATGGTTAGCTTAGAAAATGTGCATATAACCATGCAGCAGGAAAGGAGCAGGAAGAGTTTAAGACGTGGCAAACTGAGTACAAGTTAAACCTGCTGAAATTAATTAATATAAAGTTTAAATTTTAAGTTCAAATAATAAACAAACCACAGAAAACGTGCTATGAGTGTGTTAAGGTTAGAAACAGAAACAGCTTGAGGGGCGTTTAAGAATAAAGAAATCTAAAAAATAATATATGAATATAAAAAATGAGGACTTTCATAGCACGTCTAGTGGAAGTGATCACATCAATTCACTGATTTGACCACACCCAGTTAAAAGTACACTGGGACAGTTACAGTAAGTACAGATTCACGTGTTAACTCTTTTACAAAAATGGTGACTTTGGCCTCTAAAAAGGTCGCAATGGTAACAGCTGAAAGCTCCAGACCAACAGATCACAAACCAGTGGCTGCTTTAATGGTGGTTAGATAAACTTTGGTCTATGGCTTTAACAGCAGCTTTCAAGCCAGGATAAGAGGATTGGTGGTGCGTTAACATCACAATGAAACATAAAATACATGTTTGATGATTGGCGCAGACAGAAGAAAGCACTCACATCCACCGTTTTTTACATCATCATGTCTTTATTTGAGTGTAAACAAACTCTGAAAAGAGCGTCAGCCAGGTTCTTGATTATTGGCGTACATGATTAATTTCTTTTGCAGTCATGGATAAAACATGATCACTTCGCTGCAAAAAGGGCCTCCTTGAAATAAGTCGCATCCTAAATTTCGTCCAGGACTCGTTTCCCCCTGATGAAACACCTCAATAACGAATGTACTGACCACAGTTTTAACTGGAAAACCATTATATTGAAAGGAAAAGCCAAATGCCCTTGGAGCATCTGTGGAGCGAGATGATGAAATAATCTCACTGCATGACACATCTCCACAATAAATAAGACTGTAAGACTATAAAAGACTGAATTCAAGTGATCCCGTTTTGCAAAGTGTATAATAAATAACGCAACACCTCATTCAGTCCAACGAAGTAACTCCATCTCTTACTTAATGTGTGCTGTGTAAGGTGCAAGGCCCATGGTTTTATGTGGGTGAAATGGAAACATTGTTGTAATGTTTTGTTTGTGTGAGTATGCAGATGTGTGTTTGGATTAAAGGTTTGGACACAACCAGGTGTCCAGAGGCTCAATAGGTTAGTTAGTAAATCAAATAGTTAAATACATAAAAAGGAGAATTGCAAAAATAACCCTCTTAAAAACAACAGGTAAAACTTGCAATCACAGCAGTAGTGTTAAGCTCCATGTGCAACATAAATTATGTAGTAATTTCCATTGTTCACAAACAATTATTTACAATTAAACAAAAGAAAAAAAAGGCGTAAAATCATAAAAAGAAATATTAACACATTCAGAAACACAGACAAGTTATCAGACTTACATACAGTGAGAATGTAAATGTAGTGTTTAGATTATATAACTGACCTCACCTGACACACTTTCCACCTGAAACCAACATGAGAGAAAGCTCGGCGCCAGCCTCACTGTTCAGTGGCAGATATTGTTACCATTAATCATCCCCACTTCAGGCAGAAACAACAAGAGATACAAGGAAAATGGTGCTTCCAGGGCAATAACAGTTCTTTCAATTTAGATTTATAAGCACATTTGGAAGTTTTCGGGTTTCTAACAGCAGCTGCATAATGCTGCATTATTTTAGAACAAAAGGCAAATTGAATATTAATCTATTTAAGCACCGATAAAAAGCCATTTTAAAAAACACTCCACACACACTCCAGGGTTTGTGGGCATGGAGGAGATGGTTATCAGAGTTAAAGAGCTTCTGCCATCTTAACTTTGTCCATATTCTGTTGTGGTTGGGACAGTCAAGGAGAACCAAAGGGCATCTTGCTCTTTGCCGTTAAGGATATGGAAACTGAGGATACGTGTATCAGAAGTTTGTATAATAATAAGAATAAACAATATATCGTAAAATATGACAATGGGTCCTTTGAAAGAAAAATGTAAACATACTTGTAACAGTTAGAGTTCCTGAAAAGGAGCTTTTCTCTAATCGGACCACAACACAATACCTATAAAAGTGCAAGTCACTTCTTTCATCTTTAAGACAAGGACAGCCATGTGGAGAAAATCTGTCTTTGAAGAGGAAGGCTGGGCTGCTTTTCTGACAGGCTGGCTTCTAAGCTGCTGCAGCTCTAAAAGAGCATCCTGCTTTTGTTGTGTGACAGTATGCATTCACGTGGCTGTGTCTGTAAATATGTATGCATGTGTGCTGAATCCTTCTATCACACCTCTTTTTAAGGCTTTCAAGCTGCTTTGGATCAAAGTCAGTCCCGGGGGATAATTCAGCATGAACATTAAGTTCAGAAACTTCATAGCCTACCGCCAAACACTACTGAATTCAATTTTTTTTTTTTTTTCAGACACATCTCAACATCTACTTGATCTTTTGATTCACAAAAGAAGGCTGACATGTCTCCTGCCACTCATCTACGAGCATCGATTTCACATGCTTTGTCAGATTTTTGCTTCTTGGTTTAAAAACAAAAAAGAAAAACTTAAATGCTTAAAGGTTTTCGTCAAATCAGGGTTCAAGAGGAAGAATTTCCTTGGGGGAAAAAAAACAAAACAAAAAAAAAAACGGGGACAAGATTCACATCTAAGACCAAATTTAAGCCCTCGTCTTAGAAGCTGCGAGAGAGCAACGGATGTGCCACAGACTGAAGCCAAAATGGATCAACAGCGCACGGATAAAGGGAAAAATAAGTGTTAAAAATGTTAAAATGAACCCCACACTGGCCACGATATTAGAGATCAACAGTACATTAGGCTATATGCGTCTTCATAACAGATACATAGCAATCGCTGCCACCGCCATCCAGTTTTAGAAACACGTTTGACTAAAGGGAAGGGACGGGAGGAGGAGGAGAACCTTCTGGAGTTGGATTTAAATAAATATTGTATTTTGTTCTTTTTTTTCTCTTTAAAGCCATCTTTGCTCCTGCCTAGCAGGCTGCGAAGAGAGGTGTGGCAGATGATGGCGGAGGGAGTTTGGAGGGGATAGGGGGCCTCTATGTGAAGTTCTGGAGCGGCTGGCTGACCCTCATGCAGGCCCAGTAGAAGGCCCGAGCCAAAGTGACAAGAACCAGGAGCAGCATTACGGCCCACGAGGCGTAGATCCCCTGGTAGGTCTGAGCTTTCACCCACGTTCCAGCCTGGAGCGAGACAACCAATCACAGGAGGAGGAAGAAATCAGCCTGATAGAAAGGCACTGAAGCACAGTCACAGTGTGTTGTGATACAATGAGGAGGCTCAAATAAAAGCTAAACATTTGGAGTCAGTGCTACAGACATAATTCTTCTCGTACCTTTATGTTTTGCTTTTATTCATTTAACATTGTGCAGCATGGGGCATCATATTTAATACATACAGTTTCTGACACCTGTTGCATCATTTTATGGTAAAGACTTGGATCAAAACCAGGTTTTATACAAGCTGGTACTCATCTGCTGCCCCCTGTGGGACACCTTTTGCATTACAGCAATTATAAGGTATTACACAGTGATAAAATGGCACAAACATGTGTTGCATTTCGTTAAAAGGACCGTTAATACTACTGTGGCGTGGGATGATTAATAGGTTTTAGTAGCTGTATAAACCAACAAAGCTTGTTATCTGCTTAAATGATGGGTGTCAAACTCTGGTCCTTGAGGGCACCTTCACTTTAGGCTTTTGTTGTTTGATGCACTTGGCTGGAATTAATTAATAGGCCACTGTGAAAAGGTTGACAAGAAGCAGGATCCATTTCTTTTGAATCAGGTATGTTGGAGCAGGGGATCCAACAAAAACCTGGGGGATGATTGGATTTTGACATCCCTGGTTTAAATTTTTCTTTATCTTTCTGTGGCTGCTTGAGACTTCAGAAAGAGTCAATTTTTTGTTGTGACAGGGCACAATAGGGCGAAATAAAGACTTCTGATTAAGAAAAATTTGAATTTTCTGCCCATTATTTCTTGTGTCAGGCTTTAAAGGGTTAATGTTTTGATTAAATGTTCATTACCATCCTGTCAAATCCAAATAAAACTCCTCACAGTCCAATGTTTGGTTTAGGCTGGTCTTCGGAGCAAAATCTATCACATAATGCAGGAGAAGAAGGATGAACCGACCAATTTCTCCCCATTTCATGTGACAAATGGTCCCGGCTCTTAATCCAACACAAATTCATTTTCCAACCGCAGCAACACAGACAAAACATTTACATCAGTTCTGTATCCACGCTGCAATTAAACTGCTTGAAAACTGAAGCTGCAGCAACACTGAATTTTTGTTTTACAGGCACAATTTTTCATGCAGCAGCTACAACGGACTGACTCAGGGATGAAAGAGGTCGTTTTCCTATCAAGTATTAAATGTGCAGCTGCTCAGTAACAAAATATTCAATGAAGATGGTAAAAGTGACTTTGAAAGAGTCTGCTGGGGTTTTCTATTACTAAGAAAATATAAATTCCCGTTTCAAAGTTACAACACTAGAGAAAAGCGAAGATGGTTATAAAAAAAAGCTGAATTAAATAAAACAAAACCTGATTTGTTTCATACATCAGCATCGTTCTCAGGAGAATTAAAACCTGTTTTCCGCTGCTTCGACAGACTCCTGGCTCAGATTCTAAATATTACTGCAGAATAAAACATCGTTATTTAATACTTTTAGGTCTCGGAACAGATTTATAGTGAAGGTTTTAAGTTTGTTGCAGGAAAAAATCCACAAGGCAGAAACTGTAGCACTAAAAGCACATCCAGAAGCATTAATGTTATGGTGTTAGCTTTTTTCTGTCGTCTTCCTCCATAAATGATCTGAAAGGTTTTAATAATTAAAGCTGTTTGAACAAGTCTTTACAATTTACCTGTCACCTCCCTGCTAATGTAAGTCCAGCATACATCCAGCTTCTTACAGCTTTTATATTGATGCATATTTAATTTCCTTCATTTTAAAACATCCATTTCCTTATTTAGATTTTAATTAATTTGGGAAACGCATATTGTCATTAAAAGGCAGCTGATGCAATGTGTGCACACCTAAAGACTTACCTAATGGTTGTGGCACTTCTCCTATTATTAGAACAACCTTTTAATAAAACAACTAAATTCAACTGAGACACATTCATTGCCACTAAAGGAGCTTTATGCAATTCTTTCAACACAATATATTTAATGGCTGCACTTTGCTGATATGTATTCATGCTGTTGGGCACGTATATGATTTACACCATTTAGTGCTCAAAGTGTGCCCTCTGCTGTTCAGCAGGATGCACTGAACATCTAATCCTGACCTCAGGTCACTGTTCAGACCTCCGCACTCTATTTACTTCAGACTATCTTCAGAATGATAGTCTGTTATATTTAGAGAATATCCTTATGGAGCTGTTTATTCTGATTTTTTAAATAAGAGCAACAAGAGAAAAAAAATATTCTGTTCTGTTGATCTTTGGGCATTGCAACCTCAGCATTGCTTACATATAAAAGTATGTGTTTTGCCTCATTGACAAATAAGGGCTTGTCACAGTATTTGAAGGGCAGCGGCGAGCTGCACGCTCTCCATGTTAAACAGCAACAACAGCCAGAGAGACTGCAGCCGTCTCATTTCTCCTTATTTCTTTTGTTTTATCTGTAATTTTAGCAGAGGACATAGAGCTCATTAAGAAAATACAGAGACAAAGATTTTCTAACTGCATGGCAAGCTGCCAGGTCTTTTATCACTGAACCACATCCTGATCTTGTCTGGGTGTCAGTGTGTCGTCTGGTGGCGTCCACTCACCATCAGCCCGGCGGTGGAAATGCTGAATAGCAAACAAAGTAGAAAACACCACAAGCTCCGCCTCCGAGGATACCTCTGACCAATGGAGGATCTGCAGAGAGGAGGAGAGGAGACATATCAATCAGAATATTAAATTAAACCTAAGACAATAATACTCTGTTTTCATGCCAGACATTATAAAGAAGAAAATAGCCCAGCTGTCATTATCCACAGCTTGATTCATGATTGAGTCTGGACATGCAGAGTTATAGCAACACAGAGAATGCTGATATCCCTGACGAGACTCTCGAAGTCCACATCTAATCCAGATTTTGGAATATTATGCGAGCTTCGAGAGATTATTCTGCATTACATCCCAAATAAACAAACAATGCACAACCCACTAAACACAGGGACCAGTTTGCTGCAGTTGGCAACTAGAGAGCTACACAAACAAAGATTACGTGCAGGGTAACCCAGGGTTCCACTCTGGGCCCCCTGTTGTTCAGCATCTACATGCACCCACTAACTTGAATCATAGCAACAAACAAAATATCTTACCACAATTATGCTGATAAAACTCAGTTCTATGTAAGACCTCATCAAGGGACCTAGTCCCATACAAAACACAAGTGCATGCTTCGAACAAATCAATACATATGTCAGAATTATCTTTGGATATTATTATAAATAAAACTTAAATCATTGTGTTTGGTAAAAAAAAAATCAGCGTCAATAAATTTGTGTCCAGCTTCAGTCAACAATGTCTAAATAAAGAGATTAAGCTAGAAATCTTGCTGTCATTTTGGACTCTAAACTAAACTTTACCAGCTGTATTAAAGCTGCAACCAAATCCTTACTACCTTAAGAATGCATCCAGAATAAGAGGGCTGATGACTCAAAACGATTTTTAAAAACCTGACTAAACTAATGTAGAGTTTTGGCAGGTTTCTCTAAAGGACAAAACAAAATAAACAATAAAAGAAAGCACAAAAACAGCTGCAACTGATCCGGAATCTGCAGCTCCTTATAAAGACAATCACTGGCTTCCTGTCAGACAAAGAATAAAAATGTTGGTGCTGGTGTACAAGACCCTAAAAAAGGTCTAAAAACATTTTCCTGATGGGCGGATGATCCACTAAAACTTCTAAGATCATCTTGGATGAGTCTGTTTTCTAATTTTCAAACTAAACTAGGAGAATCAGCATTTAGTTCTTAATGCTTCTAAAATCTGGAACAAACTACCAAGAAAACCTGAAGTCCGATCCAAACCTTAGTTCTTGTAAATCAGGTCTTAAAACTCTTTAATTTGCCAAAGCTTATGTACACATATGTACAAAAACAGCCATGATGAGGATTACAATGATGATGATGATGATGATGATGATGATGATAACGATGATTATGCATTTCCTGTTGACATGTTTGGATCTTATGTACCTCATTACAATTCCATTGTCTTGTCTTTCTATTTTCGCCTGTTCTGTGTTTTTATTTCACATATTCTATTTAATTTACACCTTTAGTTTGTTTTAATTCTGATTTAAAGTTTATTTTGCACCCCGCCGTAATGCTTTTAACGTCTTCTGTAAAGCACTTTGTACATGAAATATCCAACACAAATAAATCTGCCTTCATTTAAAATCCTAATTATAAAACAAAGTGGAATATACAAACTAATATTGCATCCATATTTCTCTCCTGAACATGGTCACATGAGCGTTGCTCACAATTTTAATAAGCTTACAGAGCTAGTGATATGGAAACATGGACGACAGCAAAGTTCAAACCGAATCCTGAGTTACTACACATACAAAGACTTGCATAGAGGCTGGTGAGGCAAATATCTTACAGCATTTGAGGTTAGAGACCAAGTAACATAAACATGATGTAAAGGATTGGCGTTCCAGTAAAACAAAGCAATTGGTGTTTGATAGCGACCCAGAGGTCACTACCTACCTGCTGTATGTTTTCTGTATGCCGTCTCTGATTTAAAGCTACAGCTAAATGCCAAAGGCTGTTAAGGCGAAATATAAGAGTGCAGCAAAAGTGCAAAGTTGTAATGGATCATTTGCTTATAGCTACTTACACTTTCCTGCAGTGTGGGCACCTGGCCAGTGTCCGGTCCGTGAACTCTGTCCACTGGAATCACAAAGAGAAGGATGTGAGCCAAACAGCCAGCTGTACAAATGCCAAATTACCATTTACAGTGATAAAAACTCCTATAACTGTATTTCACGTCAACTTTCATTAATCTATTTTACTGAAAAGCAATTCAAACATTGAAAAAACATAAATTTACTTTCAAGGCTTCACATTTTCAGTGAATAATGCTCAAAGCGTGGTGTATACTTGAGGTTTAATTCTTCTCTAAATGCCTTTTTAGAAATACTTCAAAGACGTTAACAAATTTGGGTCTGATAAATTCATAAAGCACACAGAGCAGATCCACTCTGCATACTTTACATTCTTCCTGTGATGCTGAATAAAAACCTCTTCCCCGGACCCTTGACGGCAGATGCTTTTGCAGCATCACCCACGGTTCAGGTTTTTAGTTTTATTCAGCAACCAGGTCTTTGAGAGGAGTTTGGAAAGTTCAGCTGAACTTTAAATGTGCATCTCACCTTGTTTTACACCTCTATTCTCTAGCTATACCAACTTCCTCTCTTTCACCACATTTCCAAACCATCCCCTCCTGTCTCGTAGATTGTTAAAGAGCGGCAAGGAGAAAAAAATGTTACTTCCCTTTCAACACACAATGGTTGCAATATATCAGCAGAGTTGATGGGGTTATTGATCTGCAGCAATAACTCAACTTTTTTGGGGGGCCTAGAGCTAAGATGTTTTGGCTTTTCAATAATTCACCTGCTACAATATATTTCTCAACAAAAACCTTGCAGATGCACTGAAACTGTCATGGGACACACAAAGAAGGTTTATTATTGACCTGGTCTGAAGATTAATGCATCTGCTCAACAAAACTGTTTTATTAGATCTTGGCAGCAATTGTGATTTTACTAGTAATATATTTTTCAACTTGTGTCATAAAAAAAAATACAGGTGAAGAGAGGACTCAAGTCAGACATTTTTTAAATGGAGGTTAAACCAATGTTTTAATTCTCACTCTGCCTTGAAGACTTATAGAAGTATGATAAATGCGTGTATTTTAAATGAAGACATGATTGATGGCTAATAATCTGAATTAAGATGTTATGAGTAACTTTTCATAAGGAAGATGATCTCCATCAGACCAGTTTCTTTAGATGTATCATCTGATATACTTATAAACAAGAAGAGCACTTATTTCAGACAGCCCGCTGGGGATTTTGACAGTATTGTCTAGAGTTAAGTGCCACAAACAGCTGACTGATGAATTATTGAGTAACAAAAATAGAGATGAGGAGGAACATAATGCATAGTTAATAGACAAAGATCAGCAGAGACAATTTAGGCAGACCATTAATTCTGCTAAAGAAACTTTATCATGTGAGGACACTACAGTAACCACTGCCAGCTCTATTAGCTGAATAATGACAGTAAGATGGGACTAAAACCTTGAAACTTGACCTTTTGAGATGAGCCGTTTGTAAAGGAGATATTTTCTTACATAAAGAAAAGCAACTTGTTTCCAGACTAAATATGGAAAATAATAAAACGTTAAGAAACATTTTTATTGTTTTTGTCTAAAGTTGCATGAGCAGGAATGAATTAGTTTTCGGCTGAGAACAAGCTTCAGCTAAAATGTTGTAGCATGTGACATGAGTTCATGTAACATACTTGTCCCTATTCAAATAAACATAAATAAATTTAAAAAATTATGATCTTTCAAGGTCCAGAATTTCTCTGGTCTAGGACTGGTGACCTCTACTGGTGACTTAAGGAAGCTGTTTTTAATGCATATTACACATGTTATATTTGACATGTTTAACAATAAGATTAAAAGATGCTGGTACTGGAATTTCATTAGATGGGTTTGTATTAAACACAGGTAACCAGCTGCCGAAGGGGAGCTTATATCTCAAAGACACATTTTAAAATGACATTTAACCTCTAATCTAAATCCACATTTTGCAAAAATGTTAACCTTTGTCTTGAGCTGAGAATCCAAAAAAAAGACAATCCTTTGACTTAAAATCCCAGGAATATTTGACTTTTACTTATCCTGACTGCAGGTGAATTCAAACAGAGAGCTGGTACCAGGAACGTGTTGCTGCAGTGTCCACAGGAGACTCTGGCTCCAGCAGGTTGGGGTTCAGGACTGGCCGGACCAGGATGAACTGGACCCAGATTTATTATCCGTTTACTGGAAGACAAAGAAACACACAAAGTTAACATTAACTCCAAAAGTGAGTCACAACATTATCCAGGGTAAGTGCAAGTTCCAGTAATAATGCCTGATGTTTTGAGCTGTTGTCTCCAGGGCAGAAAACAGCTCTACTTTACAGAATCCTACAGCAGCCGGTCCTCTCATTACTACAAACACTGCTTTTTTTGCCTTCAGTTTCCTATGATGGCAACAGCAGCTATGAATCACTGAGCAGACAGGGGCACTGAGAAGTGTCTGGTTCAGTCAGCATGTCTGCTTTTAATGTAAAACAGAAAGGAAGCAAACCTTTGAGAGCATCATATCATCACTTGCAGGCATTTGCAGTCGTCACACAGGTGCCAAAGCTACACAACAATTAAACTAATTATACACTACCATGTAGAAGTTCGTCTCACATCGTCAGTAGAAGTTAATGTTTTCTCTGACACAATCTTTAAGGTTCAGACAACCATAACAGGTAAATCAATTCATTTCAAGAGCCAGGGTTCACTCACATCAAACAAAAGCATGAAACAATAAAGCAAACGACGGGTTAAAAGGTTATATTATTCTATTACATTAGCTAATTCACAATCACCTTTTTAGCCCAGTATCATTATCTGCCTTTATACACTAACCGGCCAATTCATTATTTGTTCCACCTGTTCAATTGCTGGGTAATACAAATAGCTAATCAGTCAATCCCAATGCATCTATGCACATAGACACAGATGAGATGACTTGCTGAAGCTTACTGAGCATCAGAATGATAAACAAAGGGATTTCGGTGACTGATGGCTGTTGGTATGAGCATTTCAATAACTGCTGATCTACTGAGATTTTCACACACATCCATCTCTAGGGTTTATATAGACAAACTCTGAAAAAGAGAAAATATCCAGTAAACAGCAGTTTTTAGATGAAAATGCCTTGTGGATGTCAGAGCAGAATGGGCATCAGGGACTCAAATAAACACCAGTTCCAACCAAGGTATGCAAAACAGCATCTCTGACTACAAACAACGTGTCCAGCCTTGAAGCAGATGGGCTACAGCAGCAGAAGGCCACACCGGGTGTCCCTCCTGTCAGCTAAGAACAGGAAACTGATGCTACATTTCACACGGACTCACCAGAGCTGGACAATAGAGGAACAGAAAAGAATAACATAGAAGACAGGGTCAGAAAATGGCGCAAGCAACATGAAAGCAAGGATCCATCCTGCTTCGTGCCAGCTTCCCTGGCTGGTGGTGGTGTTATGGTATGGGGTCCAGGATGATGGACCATGTCACAAAGCTCAGATCATCTCCAACATGACAACGAGTTCACTGGACTCCAGTGCCCTTCACTCTCCAGATCTCAATCCAATAGAGCATCTTTGGGATGTGACAGGAGATTCTCATCATGGATGCAGCAGCTGTGTGATGCTATCACGTCAAAATAGAGGTAAATCTCTGAGGAATGTTTTCGTCACTTTGTTGGATCTATGCCACCAAGAATTATGGCCATTCTGAGGTAAAAGCAGGTCCATCCTGCGTTTTGCCAGTTAAATTTACCAACCTAATGAAGTGACTGGTAAGTGTAGATTCATTATGAGTTTCTCATTTTTAAGAGTAGACGAAAGAAGTTGCTGTTTTTGGTTACAATTTGTTTTTATATTTATATACAAGGGACAAATTTAAAGATCTAAACAAGAAATCCTACAATATTTCTAGTTCATTTCTTAAGCCTTAGGCATAAATAAAGAATCTTTTTTCTCTCATCAATTATACTAGGCTGGAGGAGCATGATGTGCAGATGAGCTAACAAAGCTATGCATTTTAAGTGACTGACAGCTCTGTTTTTTTTTTTACTCCATAAGTCTCAGGCTATAGAAAGTGCTTGATTCCAACTGAAGCTTTTATGTCAAAAGCTTTAAGACACAAAAAAGAAACCATTTTACAAGGGAAATTTCATACAAAATCACAATAAAAAAGGTTTAAACTTTTGCATTAGATTTCAGAATTGCAACAATTTCATCTGTATTATGGCAAATAACTGCACACATTCATAGCAACATCACTTAATAATGATCAGTCATGGATCACAAATAGGCAGAAATAATTAAATAGAAGCATTAAAGTTGGACTCTGCATATCATATAAGAAACATCCTTCTGTGTTGTAGCAGTGACAATGTGAAAGCTGAGACAAAGAGGCATGCTTCTATTTCATCTACAAGCTCAGGTTAGGGAAGGTGGGAGATCATCTTAGCCGCAAAGCTTCATGTTTTTCACTGTTATAATTGTAAAAAAAAAAAAGGCTATTTATCTTAAATTTGGAGATTGGTAGTAGTTTAAATTAAATTTAAAAAGTAGTTTCAAGTAAATGTTAACAATAATTAATAAAAACAAAGTACTTAAATATGCTAAAAATAAAATACATCAAATAGGTGTGCGAGGTAGCAAAGCAGAAGTCAAAATAATGTGTGCAAGTAAATGATTAAGTGCAGCATGCCATGGAAATGATTGAAATGGAGCCATCAAAAGAAAGACTAAAACACTGATGCACCACAGAGATATGACCAGAAAGAGAAGAAGCAGAACAACAGGGGACATTTGGCTGTATGGAGCTCAGAAGGCCAGAAGGAGAGTAAGACAAATAGATAAGGTCACAAGTTATGTCCTCCTACTGTACAACTGTAATTTCCACTTCTATGAAAGTTGATTCCTTCACATCTGAAAAAGAACTTCAGCTCCTGTTCTTATTCAGTTATCTTTTTCCTGTATTAAAGATAATTATGAGCTCATTTGAAATGATAATCTGAAAGAATTTGCTAGGAACAGACTTAACATCCACATGGTGTTATATACACAAAATAAGTACACACTGTCTGTATCTGTACCAGATAGAGTCTGAATTCATTTTAGGACTTTTTCTCTCTCGCATGACCCCGATCCCGGAATGAGTTATGGACTGATGCATACAGCATTACTACCCACAACCACACTTGTCATAATACTGATGACACGCAGCAGTGGAAACCGTGATGATGTGGCTGTTCTAATGAGGATTTTATTTCCTCATCCGGCTCGCTGAGCTCTGCATGCCCTAATTGAGGGACTGCTGTTCCCACTGCACCTCGTTTCCTCTCTCAGAGCGAGACAGAATGTTAACTGTAGTCTCGCAGCGTTGCACACTTGCAGACAAAACACAAATAATTTCTCACCAATATGGCCGGGGACAGGCAATCCTCTGAGAAGTGACTTTGCAGATGAGAAGACAGTTGCAGGGGCAGCGAACATACTTCTTCCCTGCTGGGGCATTTTTAATGGGCTGCAGAGGGAGACAGAAACACACAGGAGGAAGAGATAAGAAGACAGCAGAACAACGGATTAGAATAGGAGGAGATAACGAGCCAATTATACTTGATGGACGAGGACGAACAAATGGTGCAGGAGGGAGAAAGGTATTCTGGGAGAAATTTGAAGTGGCTGTACACAAATTGCAGGTTAACACTTCAAAAGACATAATTAAAAAAAGAACGAAGTACACAGCCTGTGAAATGGTAATAAGAGAGTCATGATTGGAAATTAAACTTCTTTGCGTTCACTCTGTGCAATCAACACATCCATGGAAAGCGAAAGCACAATGAAGGGCAGTTAAAGTCCTTCAGTAAACAAACTTACTCTGCTATTCAGCAAACACAGCTCTAAACTAACTTTTTAATATTGGTGTACTGCAAACTTTTCTCAATACCAAGTCACATATAAAAGTCTTTCTCCAGGCACTGATGAAACCCCTACAGACTCATTTCTATACCTGATTATTACAGTTTTAGACTCCTTTTTTTAAATAATTCTTTCGCAGCTTAAAATGGCTTTATGTGGAAATTTTTCTTTTGCCTGATTTAATAGAGAAAATGATGGGGCATATTGTGTTGCATGCTGGGACAGGAAGCCTGCTGTGAACAGAATGCTCTCTCTTTATCTCAAATTTTACTTGGTTAGATTTTGTTTGGTTTTGCTAAAAATGGCCAAATCTTGTGGCGAAAGGAAGGGAAGGAGAAACGAGAAGAGAAAGATGGATTCTACCAAGTAGAAGTTTGTTGAACATAAGCTGAACATAAGCCCGATAATAAGCCGGTACTGTGTCGAAAACTAATCCACCACTAAATCCGACCCTCTTTTTTTCATTGCAAATTTATTAGAGTAAACTAATTATAATGATTCTGAATGCGCTCAGTCTGCTTATTTCATGGAGTAATGTAGTTTTTTTTAAGTCAGTCACAATGTTGGTAATGATGGGTTTTAATATTGAAACTAATTAAAACTGGTTTTCCCTCCTGATGTAGTGGACAGATATGTTTAATACTTAGTTTTAAGAATTAGAAATAGATTGGAGATGTGATTTTAAGAGGCTTATCCTGCAGTTTGAGCATAGAAACATTATCCTGAAGTTATTATTTGGGATGTACACAGAAAAACACGCTTCAGAGCCAGGCCATGCCCACATGGAGCCAAGTTTAAGTGTATCCACTATCCAAGTTTTTATCTTTTTCATTTGGATATTTCTTCTACATTGAAATTACATTTTGGTAGCCTGAAAATGCAATTTTTTTTCAAACTGGGTCCCAGAGTTAATAAATGTGAGAACACCACATTATAGCTTCAGCATTTACAAACCACATTGATCAATTATCTCTGCAAGTAGTTAAGTCCTGCATCTTTGTATGTGACATTTCAGTGCATGATAAACTCTTCTGCCATCTGAGTTGTGTCACTGCTGCTGCTGAATGCCCGCCTCAAAAAAATCGGCAAAAATGAAATGACAATATTGTTTCATGCAGGTTTTTATCAATTGTTATCCCACCAATGCATCTTAAAGAAAGCTATACCATTATGTCAATACACTTGCCATAAAGTTTATCAATTTTCTTACCACTAATACATAAACACAGTAGTAAAGCCATACTGTGGGGGAAAAAGAAACATAATTGGCATCCCACAGATAGTGTGAAATTTTCCTTTCTGGTCACACTCCTCTAGACAAACTTTATGCATGTCTGCACACAAGTCTAATTTTAGAGTGAATCTGTCAGTATGTCTCATAAGAAGATGGTCAGGAGTCCATACCTACACACACCCTGATCACACTGTACTCCTGTTCATCTACATATGTTGGCTCCATCTGTAACTTGTTTGTTTTTCTGACTGGTACATCTGGCCACATTTCATATTTCGTCTCCCACCTGAACGCTGTATGCTCTGTTAATGACACACACTCGTGAGGCCTCATCAACCTGTGAATGCAGCAGTGATTGCTGCTGGAAATGAAAAGTTTTGTTGTCTAAAATGCAACTGTCAAATTGTCCCAATCACTATGACCTTTTCTTTTCTTCACCTGTGGTCAGAGACATGATTAAAAAAAAGTAATTAAAGTTGAAGCAGAGTTTTTTTTTTCTTGAGTCTTGCCACGACTCATAAATCTTCAAAAGGTGTCAGCAATTTAAAAAAACTTCATATCGTTGTCAAACAATTTGATTGCAATTACAACATGATTATGATAGGATCTACTGAATGTGCATGAAAATTTCCCAACAAAGTTTTTTGCTAATGTACCTGGATCAATTTTACGTCAGCCCTTAGCTCATATAATGCTGGAACCTGATTACCAATTAAATTTTTAACTTACATTTACTATGAGGGTTACATATATAATTATTGATTACATGGCATAAGGATAATGACCATGCCCTTAAGCTGAAATAATACTGAACTCAATCAAAATCAATCAAATAAGTCCTTTCTACCTCATAAACCAGATAATACAACTTCCAGAATTCTAATCTTCTGTTTTACACCAACAGATTACCTGCTGATTTTCTTCTATATGGAAACTTAAGAGTAAAATTTCAGTGTTCTGACTATACTGTCTCACTTTCATACAGTAGATATATAGCACGTTGAGCAGTATTTGTAGATGTGACTGGCAATAAAAGGAAAATGCGAGAAATATTGAATTCATGTTCTTCCACTGCTGCTTTAACCTCACGTCCATTTAGCCCATTTTTATTGGTGGGTTTTTTCTGTGTTGCTCTGTTTTGAATTAAGTAGACTAAAAGCTAAACTGGCTTTTGAGGTATTTTTCCCCTTTTTTAAAAGGAGTCTGGTTCGTCTCCTTAACCCTGCCTCCAGTCCCTGAGATAAGCGGTTCTTTGCTCTAGCCCAAAAAAGAGTTGGTGCCTGTCTTTTTGGTGCTGGAGCCAATGCTTTAACAGTCTCAAAAATGAAAGAACTGGTTAGGCTCTAGTTCCACACCATGCACTGGAACCACATCTGTGAAAACCCCCCAAATGATTTTTTTGTTTTTAAAAACATTTAAAACTGTTTTAAACGACCTGGCAAGTGAAGAGAAACAGCAAGTTGTAGGATCACATCAAGACTCTCACAATATTGTGTTCATACTTTTATTATTGTTATATTGCACATCAAAGCGACTGCGCATTTTATTCTACAGGTTTGTCTATAATCTTACCGTAGCTTCATTGCAAACCCCACACTTCACCACATGCTGGTGGATCTTTCCCTCCACAGAGATCATGCTCTGACACACCCTGCAGCTGATGACAGGAGCACTGCCGCTCTCTGGGGAGGTGAGGGGAGAGTAGGGTGGAGGGTCCTCCCCTAGGAGCACTGAGGGCTGAGTAGGACTGGGGAATGGAGGAAAGCCTAAACAGGGAGGAGAGTAACAAAAGATAAATACAAAATGTAGCGAGAGCAGCGACAAATAAAGGATTGTTGGGGAAACAGAGTCACGGGAGTTGCACAGTGGATTGAAAAAGACTCAATTCCCATGACAAGTAACCTATTACAGTAAACAAGATAATAAGATTTGGTCTCGAGTTCAACAGAAAGGAGCTTTAGAAGAAAAACTCCCCAGGAATGCTGAGCAGGGTTAGTTTCAACACGTTGCAGTCTAGGTATTTGTGGGACACTGGGTTAAATCGCAGTGTGTGGGACAGCTTAACTTACAAATCGTATGCAGAGCTGTCAGGTCTACTTTAGAAATAGGTTTTGAGAAAAAAAAAAAAAATAAAGCCATAAATCATGGGATTCCCACTAATAGATTCAGACATTTATTATAAGAGCCGCTATTATTGGTCGCAGCTTTCTTTTACAGCATCCCTCTGAAGCCTCTTCAGTGGCTTCCTAACACGTCAATCAAATCAGGTGTTTCTCAGATGCTAGCTAGAGAAGGGTTGCAGTTATCAAGCCTACGACTACAGTGGGCACTATTAAAATGTTAAAATGCATGCACTTATTTAAGTTAAGAACCTTATTTATTATATAGTTTAATGTACCATTATTTTATCGTTGCTGTTAAGTTTTGCGAATTGTTTGCCGGTGCTAAGTAGAGCTAGCCACAATGCTAATACAACGGTTGCTGGGTTAGCCAGTAGGAACATCTGATAGCTTCTGGTCACTCCTGTAAAACAGTATCATTTTCAAATAGAAGATTATCTTGAATAAAACCTCAGTTTGCTCACAACATATTCTACAAAGTCAAAACAGACCGACTCTTTATCACTGTCACAAATGAGCTAGCAGGCTAACCAGACTGCCTTGTCAATGGATGCGAGCTTAAGCTAAGCTAACTGAGGCTGGGATCGGGTGGAGGAGAGAGCTCCGTGGATACTCACCCTCCGGTTTGTTGGGCACACCATAATGCGATGCACCGGGAGAAACCCCGCCGTTGCCGCTGCCAAGAGCACCATCTCCCAGATCTGATAGTAACGGGGACCTCTCTCCGTCCGCCATACCGAGAGCGAGGCGTGGAGGGAGGAGAGCGCGAGCGAGCTTGCAGACCGATACGGTGTCGTATTGTTGTGTCGGAAATGCAGGCGTCACATGATCAAACCACCGCCGCTGCCGCTGCTGCGGTAACGTTGCCCGGGGGTGTGGCACTGCACGCCCAGGGATGCTCCAGAGATGTCCCTTACTAACAGGTGAAAATACATGCTAATTGTTTTCCAGCAATGAGTTCAGTGTTACTGCCAGACACTTATTTTATGTCTGTGCAATGATAGAAAATGTTATGGCTTATAAATCAGGGCTTGTAGCATACTCATGCAGTTTAGATGCATGAGTATGCATTTTACTCTACTTCTCAAAGGGAATATATTTGTTCATTCTTATTTATTGCACAATTGAAATTCCAATATTAGTTCCCACTCTTGAAAACTTCTTTCGAGTAGATTAAAATGATTAAATCTTGAGTTTAAAAAAGAAAGACTATCCACTTTTTCCACTATCAGACCACTCCGCTGTGGTTTGGCATACATCATAGCTCTATCACATAGTTTTTGGGCTCAGAAAAGTTTTATGTGTATTTATTCATGTGAATTTCCTGGTGAGCAACATAACTTCTGCATCCGTGTACACCTGTGCTTTTGTTAGTCAGGTTTTAGATTCTAATTAAACTAAGTCTTGGACCTTGAAGGCATCACAAACTTACCGGAAAATATTTCTCCACAAATTTTTTAGCTTATCCTAAATACCAACATATAAGCTGATTTAAGTCTTTGCATACCACATAGCTTTATAGATGTACTGTAAGTAATCTACTTCCACAATATGCACAACAAACAGTTTTTGTTGTGCATAGTACATCCCTTTTTGCACTGTCAGGCATTATTTCATATTATGTGATTTTGCATTGTGTTGTCTAAAAATTTATGGATGTACTTTACCTTCCCACAGGAATGTAGTCATATATGGATTTTTCTGACTTCTCTTCAGCTTAGACTCCTGGTTATACTACTTATGTTGTTAGGCAATAAACTAAAAGCAACCCCCCAAATCTTACTTGTTATTTTCACCTTGAAAATAGGTTTGCAAAGACCATCAAAACAACGCCATGGCTTTTTTTAGGTTTACTTAATATTTTACAGGTCTGAAATGGAAAAAGTGGAAGTCAATGAGCTACAAAAGTGAAATTTGACTTTCAGTCTGCAAATAAAAGTCAAAAGTAAGAATCAGTGCATCTTGTTTTTGTCTTTCCTCTTTTTCAAAACTGTCCCACCCTTTTCTGATACTGTATATGGTTGTACTTTCATAATGATATCATTACATTATCAGTGTTTAATCATCACTGTGGAATACTGAATTGGAACTAGTAACTAACTATGCTGTTTTTGTTTCTTGAACAGTACAAGATATTCTAAAAACAAGTAAAATTATGATAAAGATGATTCATTACAAGTAAGATTTGTACCCGTTAAGTTGTACCCATTTGTACCCGTTAAGTTGAAGATTTTTAGGTACGGTCTGTATCAAATAATAAGAAAGAATCACCCACTCCACTTTCTAGTCTTTAATATGTATCTGAAGTTCTTATAATTTCTTTTTCACCCAAAAAACATCCAAGCTGTAACTAATAGTAGTCAAACCATTTTCAAAATGGTTAAAAATGGCATGGTTGCTTATATTTTAAAGATGCTGTATCACCTGATTTTTAAGAAATGCTTATTATTGTGATATTACACAGCTGCATAATATTAAGTTAAAGGTGTGTAGATATAAAGATTTATTCAAACTGACTGACAAGGATCATGTTATATAGTTCTACTTTTTAATATTATAGTTTATTGTTTTTAAATGTCTTAAGACATTTAAAAAAAACAGAAAATTAAAGGGTCATTACTAGTTTACAACCTTTTTTTAGTAGGATCTATTACTGTGTTTGCCTGAAAAAGTGTGTTGACATCCTCTACTGTACTAATACAATATTTTTCCACTGAGATATCATAAGAGCAACACGATATGCTACTTACGCTTATCATTGTTGCAGAGATGACTAGAACCAGCAGGTTTCCTTGTATTAGATATAAAGAAGCAACATGCAGATAGCTGATGATATAACTACTATTAAGTCAAATATTTATTCTGAATCATTGTTATAGAATCAGTATAACAGCATCAAAAACATTCACAGAACTAAACAGGGTTCAGGGATGTGTGTTATATCAACAGTTGTTCCTCTGACACTTTCTGGACATCTCCTTACATGTTGATAAAGTCCATGGGTCGTTTCATGAGTAGAGTCACCTCCAGTTCCTCCCTCTCACTGAAATATTGGGCCTTTCCTTCCTTACTGTGAACGGGATGGGGCAAATGGAGACCCAGTTTGCTGAAGAAAGGAGAACAGACAGGTGAAAGAAGTAGGCAGCACCCAGTGCATGACAGAGGAGGATGTTAAGAGCTGCATGAAACAGTAGTCGTACTGTAGCTCAGATCAAGATGTGAAAATGTGATTAAAGAGAAATGTCAGAAAAAGGAAGCTTTTGGTTTGAACTGCAACCACTCAGTCAGAAGGGGATTAAAAATTAAAAAGGACGTGTTCAAAGTATCTCTTACTATTTCGGTGTTCGTAGATCAAGGAACGTCTCCTTTACATCCAGGAAGACATCAGTTGCTGTGGTGTCTGGTAGTTTGATTTTTACCTGAGAGTGGGCGGGGGGTAGCATCTTTTACAGTGTACACTTCCAACATTTTAATATTTAATTCAAAAAGCATACACAATTCATGTTTTAACAGTCTTTTGCCATTTCAATGGCACTTCACTTGTTAGACAGGGAAATTAAGAAAAAGAAAACTGCTACTGTTGAAACGTTCCTCCTGGATTCTGTCATTGAAAGCTGAAACAATAAGGTTTGTGGGATATTTATTTAACTGAAACCAAATTTTCTGTACAGCTATACCTGTTATCTATGCTCATAACCTTTTCTATACTATCCACAAGATCATGTAACATTTTTTGTCTGTCTATTAACAACACCTGATAGTTCTTTCTCTGCATTTTGTTTTTAATTGTCAAAAAGGAATTAAAAAAAAAAAATCTCCTATAATCCAGGAAATATTACCAGCATGGCTTCACAACACATGGAGGATGGGTCTTTTCTACTTAAGCCCAGGAAAAGGTCTTCTGTTCCCACACTCTGCTTAAGAATAACTTCATACCTGCACACAAAATACACATATTACACATGAAAACTGTGCATCGTGTTGTAGAGCAGAAAATGTTGGCCATTTGGCTCAAACACACACTTCAACTTAACCTAAATGGAAAATTAAACTTCAGCAAGGACCTGTCAGCCTATCCCTGTGTTGACCCCTTAACGGTACCCATGTGTGCCTGTTTGCAAGGCAGTCTTACTCAGGTTGTGGTCGTGGATCAGCCAGATCATCATATTGGGAGCCCTCAGCCACCTCTTCCTCACTCCAGATATCTTTACTGTTCTTCTTTATGTAGGCACTTGGCACTAAATCAATAACAACACATGATAAATTGGTCTCTACCTTTATACTGTTATTATTGATTAGAAACACAGATTTATTACCTTCTTTATCCTTTTTAGGTGGGGGCCCAATATGTCCAGGATCCATCCATGCACATGTCATTTTCTGTTTAGATGAACTTGTGTTATAAGTTATTTCATTCATATGGTGATGGCAACCACACAGTCATTGTATAGAGGCTACAAAATAACCAGAGACAAATTAAGAAGATCACTCACTTTGCCATCTTCATCCTCTTCTTCCTCCTCCTGAGTGGATAACAGGGCAGAGAGAGCCTGAAGGCTCTGGGCAGATGATATGCCAGAACAGTCCATTCACAACGTTTTTAGGTTGAATTGAAACTCAAAATCAAATTGTAAGCTACACTTTGATTAGAACTTTACGGTTAATACATATGTAGCTTAACAAAGCGGACACTCGAGCCAGTTGCTACTATGCTAACTGGACGTGCTGTTGACGCTTTGTTTCCATGGAGACGCGAGACTTTCAGGAAGCTATGGCAAACATGGACCTCAAATAAGAAATTAAACCGAATAAAGTATTCAGACCATTTACTTTTATAAGGTTATCAATTATCAATTAATATCATTACCCTTAAATTTGGCTTCTGTAAAACAAAAAGCAGTTGCAGTGGAGACTGCTTCGAAACCAATTTTTTTTTGCTAGTCCCATGGTTTAGGTTGCAAATATAAAGAAAAATGCAATCACAGATGCTCTAAACAATTGTAATCAACTTCTAAAATTTTTTTAACGAACATTATTAACTAATCATTTGGGAATTTTTGAATAATTTTGTATAATTTGCAATGGGGTTTAGCAATACATTAGTTATACATCAAGAAAATTTGTCTACTGCCTTTGTCTATCACTAATGCACCCAATTCTATATGTATATACATATATCTATATTTATGTGTTTGTGTGTGTATATATGACATAAACATATACATATTGTTCGCCTCCAGCTGTGATAAAAGCGTTCAATATCAGAGGCGGCGCCGCGTCATAAGTCATGTTCCTCCACGGACACCGTAGCAAATGTATGGCCTTACGAGATCATGCTGAAGGTGACAGAGAGCACCGTGCCGGGAGCCATGCGTTTGCTGCCCTTCGCCGTTTTAGCGGCTGGAACCGCCGGTAACGAAGAGAAGGAGGTCACAGCTCCGTTAAACCGGGATGCCCTTTCTCTGTATACTGCTCCTCAGCAAAAGTTTCGCCTCGCGGAGCGAGAAGCAGGTCAGCTGGAGGAGAGTGTCGCCACCGTGAGGAAGTTCGTTGAGCCATACGCCGCTTGGTGTAAGGGCACCTACGCTAAAATAAAACCCAAAGTTCAGAAGGTCGTCCAGTTCGGGACCGACACCTACAGCTATTTGCATAACCCTCCAAACGACTTCTACGCGCGCGCAGGAGTCATAGGCTTCACGGGAGTCCTCGGCTTGTTTCTTGCCAGAGGCTCGAGGATTAAGAAGCTCATCTACCCTGCGGGTCTCATGACCGTCAGCACGTCTCTCTACTACCCGGAGCAGGCTGCGGCGATCACCAAATCAACCGGAGACTCCGTGTATGACTTCGCGGTACGAAGCTACGCCTCGGCGGAGAAGATCGTAAACCCTAAAGGCAAAGATGGAAAGAGCTCCGACTCAGAAACCAAACCCTAATCGCCCGTGTGACTGTAGTAAATCAGCAATAACGAATCATACAGAAGCTAATTTCCTGATGCCGTTAATCAGAGTAAAAGGCTTTATTATGTGTGACTTTCATGCCCACTCTTTGCACTAAAGCTTTTCATCCATCTCAGGCCGGGCATGGCCTGTCACAAAGGATTTGCAACTTGAATAATTCACTTTTGCTTTTAAATTGAATGTATATTTATCTTAAAGAAAAATCCATATTTCTTGTATTAAAGAAATGAGCTTTTAAAATCAATTCTGTCTTTTGTGGGGTGTCAAATGAAAAAAGCTTAATTTCTGTGATGTTTACATTTGTCCTGCAGGTAATTGAGTTGTCAAGATAATGGGAAGAGAACATTAATTGTAAAAACTTGAGTGGATGAGCAGCATCTTTCCAGTAATGTTAATTTCTACCGTATTGCATTTTTAAAATGTTACCAAGGACATGGGCTGACATCCAGGAGAAAAGAAGAGCTGTATGACTGTTTAACATCTTTATTCATGCCAGTCAAAAGAAAAAAAAGTAGAAAAATTAAATATCACTTTAATGAGATCTCCTTAGAGCAGCACCAGCTTCTCATTTAGAGCAATCTGTGCTTGTGTCAGGTTAGACAGGTAGGTCACCATCAACAGGTCCTGCAGCAAAGAAATAATTTACATATTAAAATTGCAGTCATGTTCAAGGTGATTTAAAATTATTACAAACCTATTATGACAACGATTTAATGAAACAAGAGCTAATGACTGTAAAAGTGCAAAGGCACAGCCCTGAAAACTCCCATCTTCCTAAAATTAAACAAATATTACATCAAATGGTGAAAGACGGGCTTTGAAAGCAGTAACCGCAAGATAAGCCTAATCAAGCACCTCCTGTAATTAATCACTGCGAGTCAAAAGCTGGCTACAGTGCTGCAACTAAAGTTTTTCTACACGCTATGCGCATCTGGAACTTTTGGGCAACACTTACATTGATGTTGGAGTTGAGCATGTTTTCAAAGTCCTCGGGTGAGATGGTTGGCACCTTGTTGACAAGGTCGGTGAGGAAACGGCCCACGCTGTTGTCTGCTGTCACTTTTCCAGACTGAGACAGATCAAAAAGAAATGTGTTTGGTTTTATCACTTCACACGTAGCAGAAATGTATTTAATTATTTGTTAAGATCAGGAGAACAACTGGCTACGATTTTCAATTTTCAAACTTTTTAAAAATGTGATCAATTTCCCTCCTGTACGAGTGAAATTTAGTAAATTTTACCTTTACCATATTTACCCTTACATATTGACCAAGAATGATTAATAGGCTAGACGCTATAATTGTCCCGATGAATCAGTCGGCCATGCCCTAATGAATAGTGCTTAGTTTGCTCTATTTATGAGCTCAATTTCATCTGGTCAGACATCTGTCACAATGTACTCTGCAAATACACAACCAGCACCTCAGATCAGAGCACACGGCACCTTTTCTAAAGATTAAAAAAGCTATTATATTAGCTTGATCGTTTAAAATCCTTAATGTGTGGCTGATGGGTTAATAACAGATGTTCTGTAATAGGACAAACTCAGGAAACATGGTACGTATGGAGCGTTTCCCCTAATTCTAGTTTTAACACTCACCAGCACATCATCAATGTACGCAAGCACAGTGGTCAGCATGTCCTGTAACCTGGAAGCAGCTCCACCAACCTGGGACAGGTCAGAGGTCAAACCTTTAGTGCGAGCGGGAGTCACACGAGTTCTCTGCAGAAGGTCCACTGAAACACAGAAATAAAGTAATGCTCTAATATACCATTTCTTTTGTATTTTTCCATCTTACTAAAGAGACAAACACTGGTCACAAAACACTTGTTTTCAATGATTTTCATTGATTCTCAGCAGGCTTACCTCCGATCCTCTCAGTGTCATAGTAGACATACTTGACACTCAGTGGGGTGAACATAACACCGACTGTCTTCCCTGGCACACCCATCTGTGCACTGTGTAGGAGACCCACACACACATATTCAGAAGGACACTGTCAGTCTGCAACTGATCACACAAAGATCACTAATGAAGAATCAGCAAACCTGACGTAGGCCCGGATGTTCATTTTGCCGCTCTGCAGTGCTGTGTCCACGGTCAGGTGGATGGGGTTGGTGGCTTCACGACTGTAGTACTCGTGAATGAGCACAGAGTGTTCGGTGATATCAAAGCCAGTAGCGTACCTGTTGGGGAAAGTGTCACTCAATGTAAAACTGAGTTTCAATCCCTCTAAACAATCTTTTAAACTATATATATATATTAGAAATTGACGCACCATCCAATGATGACTTCTGTGGGCGACACTCTCTTATGAAGCTCGTACATGTTCTTGGCGAATTCCATATCCACGGCCACCTGTTGTTCAAGGTGAAATATTTACACATAGTCACATCTTTAAAAATCCTTTTTCAGGAAAAAAACAAATATATTACAAACTGCCCAATAAAGCAACATATGGTAATAAAGATAGGATTTTAATACTTATATTTTGATAATTTTCTTTAAATTGATTGATACAAATTAAGTAAAGCATGTGTTTTTCAGCGCACATCAAACACAACAACCTTGATTTTAAAAGGGTAGTTTTTAATTCAGATTAACATGGTCAATTACTCAACTGGTTTATATAGTTTAACATTTAAAGATTATTCTAAACATTTAGACCAAATACAAGTTAAAACGGTCTTTTTTACGACCTTCTTGAGTCTTCTTGAGGAAATAAAGATTTAAAAAAAACAGGAACTAAATTTAATAAGTAGGCGTAAATGCGATGACAACTTACCTCATCTTCAGACTCATTGTGAGGAACAGAGAAGCAGTTCGTCACCTCAATAGAGTGCTTGTCAATTGTACCTGTGAACAAAAAATTAAGTAAGACTGTTTAGCCAAGTGCTAAAATTGGCTAAAATAAACGTTTGCTAAAAGCGCTAATAACGTCCATTCCTGGTTGAATGAAAATCGGTCTTTAACCCTAACATCAAAAAATCTCAAACAAAAAAATAAACAATTTAAAGATACTCGGTGTTTTCTGGTGGAGATTACATTAAAACACAAAAGACAGCTGTTACAGGTGATGCTGCTAGCAGTTTACGTAGCTAATGCTAGCAAAATGCAGGTTAGCCACTGTACTGGACCTAACCGAGCCAGCATGTGTTGGTAGGTTAGCTAAAGCTATCATCATGCTAACCGCCACCGTCATCATTATACGCGTTCACCCAGCAGTAGACAAATGTTTCAACCTTCAGCTTACCCAAAAGGGTTCCAATCACTCGACTTGCTCCCTCATTTCTTCGCTCGTAAGAGTCGCAAATAGATGCAAGAACAACGGGGTGAATTTTCACCACTGGCCCGAATACCGACATCTTGGAAAAAGAACTACTTGCTCACCGGCTTCGGTAAACATAGGTACCGCCATCTAGAGGCTGGTGGATGAATCGCATCTAATACATTTGACGCTAATTATTATTATCTAGTCATTGATATAATTGATTCAACAATAGGTACACGCGCAGCCATGCTCAGCAATGCAGTGATCTGTCTCCGTTAAGTTATCAAGTTTTACACATGTAAAACAGTTTTGTTTTTCAAAAAGAAAAATCGTGGCGCATAGGATGCAGCTCCTCATAAATAATGTTTTAGAATTATTTTATTCTTTTTTTCCTTACTTTTATTTGTTTTTTTGGTGGTGGCGGTGTTAATTTCAATCAACTCCAGGTTGTCATTTCTTTTTAATAAAAAATAGTGTTTCGTACTCCGTGAACTCTGGAAATGCTGAGCAGTCAGCAGGGAGGAGGGAGTCTGTGTTTTTTTTAATGAGAGGCGTCTGAGGCGAGCAGAGCTGACAGGGGCTGGACTGATGACAGCATCCTCCACCGCTCAGAGGCTCCACACCTGACGGACTCCATCAGACGTACAGATGATGGAGCTTTTCGTGCTGCCGGGTTATCCTGTTGCCACCATTTCGCATGTCCACTGCCTGACACATGTTGTCCGGGCGCCCTGCGTAATCGCCCTACTTGAGCCGGTTTAGCCTTTTTCTTAAAACTTGATGAGCAAGTGGATGGATTGCGAGCTATTTATTTTCATTTTCTGCCATCGTTGAGTAATCGGCGTGTGTGTATGTGTGAGTTTTATCGCTGGCGAAGAGAACAAGAGTGGACTGATGCTGCGTCGCTGGTAAACACCAGAAATGGGTGTCATCGAACCAAGGTCGGCGATACCGGCTCGTTATTGGACCACATATTCGTGTGATTAAACATCAGAAACGACCCCGAGCTTAGACGTCTAGCTACAAGTCCCGACGCTGAGCAGGTAGGTTTTTTTTCTTCCTTTTTCAGTCTCTGTTTTCATGTCATAAATGAAGAAGCTCGAACGTTTAGTTTCTGTTGCCCACTGGCTGACTCACAGACACCCCTTTACAGAGGCTATCTCTGCTCATCCATCAGGCGTAGTGCGTCATCTTGATTGCCACTGTCAGGCTCCTCTTACGTCCATCCGCCAGCTGCCCAAATGAACGAACAACATCCAAAGCTGTAGAGGACCCCGGTCTCCATTTTACTGTGCAAATATTTCAGACACACCATGCCTCACTGTGCGTATTTAACTGTGTCCTCTATGGTACTTATGTAAGAAATCTCAGAAGGTGTAGGTATAGAGTAAATTCACATCATAAATAGCTGTAAGTGCACTTATACGACACACACAGATACACACTCACATGCAAGGACCACACAGCACAAACATGCACCCCAAGGCATTTTATGAAATCTGCTTACCAAAAGTGTCTCTAATGAGCGTCCAGCTGCTCCAGGATTCGTTGTCTTTCAAAGAAGCTGAGTTTCTTTTAATCCTTGTGTCTAACATTAGAATATCCTCCTGTATTTGTGAGAAGTCTTGCCTTATAGCAAATGACCTTGCAAAAGTGTAAAAAATATGCATATATATTCCTAAGAATAATTTCTTTTAAGTAAAGCAGCATAAGCTTCTGTAAGCATTTCTTTTTAGAAAATCATTAGTCAGTGAGAACAGCAAATCAATTCCATGATTTAATTTGACCATTGTGTCCTCCTTTATTTCAGGCTTCAGGAGAGCAAACAAATGGTTCAATCAATAGCCGCTGGATGCAGTCTACAATAAAGAGGATATCAATAACACTATAATACACTTCACACATACACAAACCCACACATCGGCCATGGCGCTGGAAAACTCTGTCTTCCCCTCCCGTCCTGACTCCCTTGCACTCCCTGTGGAGGAGAAGGGGGAAGGGGAAGAAGTGGAGGTGGCCGCAGAGACCACTGCCTCCAGCGGGGTCTTCAACCTATCGGAGGAGCTGGGCCATGTCGTCACCACAGAGACGGTACCGTCCCCTCCTGCCGTGGCCAAAGTTGGCAGGTCGTTTCAGGCCAAGCTGGCCGAGCGGGAGGCCCAGGCCAATCAGCACAGGAAGAAGACCCAGGGGACGGAGGAGAAGACGAGGGGGCGATTCGGCTGGGGTGAGGGACTGTGGTTTCCTATCCTCTATCACCCTCCATTTCAGGATGTTGAACCTGCTGTTTCATGAAAAATTAAAGAGCTGGTGAAATATTAAGGCTTCCATATTAATATTGACTCTTTTAGTATCCATTTTTTTGTTTTTTTTTTCTCTGGAGATGAACGCTTTCTCTAGGGGTGTGAATCTTCGGCAACTCACGATTCAATTCGATTCCGATTCTTGGGGTAACGATTCGATTCTGTATCGATTTTCGATTCAAACCGATCTTAATTCACATTCAATCCTCTTTTAGTAGCAAAACGTGCCGATTCACTACGTTCCTCTATATGCCAGAAAAATCTCTGAGGAATTGTTTCATTAGTTGAAAGAAAACTGATCATTTTAATAAAAAAAACTTAACTAACATGGCAGAGTTTAACATGTCTTTGTCACTTAGCAGCAGCTTTGAAAGTCAAACTAATCATTTTTAAGCCTTTTAATAAAAATCGATTCTCGAAAACTTTGAGACTATTCTGAATCTTGATGAACAAGAATCTTGATTCTAATTAAAAACAATTTTTTTCACCAGCCCTAGTTTTCCCCACATTGACTTCATCTCCATCTCTCTGCCAAGTCTCCTGTTTTCTACCAGGCTGCAGCGCCGCTTCCCTCAGCGATTCTAACAGAGTCGCCTATCCCTTTTTCAGTGAAGGCCACAAAATATCAGCATATCAAAAGCAATCATTCAACCTCGCTTCAAGTAAGAGAAAAAGTGCAACATCCTGGATGCGTCCTCTGTAAATAAAAACTACAGAAATCATCAGCTGCCTTCAGGGTTGCACAGTAACTCAAGTCCATCGTTGTAGCTTTTTTTCTAAGAGTGTTTCATGCTGTGCTGTCACACTACATCTGTTCTTCTCCTCTCATCTGTCTGTTTTAATTTTTATTTTCCCTTTTTCGCTCTCTAAGCGGTTCTGTCCCTTGGCAACCCCTTTTGGTTATCCTGTATTCATCTCACTATCCCTTTTCTGAGTGCACACAGAGATGCAGCTTCAAACGGCAAATCTTCTCTCAAATTCTTTTGACAGAGACAGCCCCTTGTTCATTAAGTGTTTTTGAAAGGGTTTCTTGGATCAGGGGTTATGAAACTGAAACATGCAAGAAGATTGTGTTGAATGTGAGAACAAAAAGTTGTCAAAATGAGGCTGCACTGTTTTATTAAGATCCCATCAGTCAGCCTGAATATTTCTAATGAACGTGTCTCGGTCTTTCTCATAATGTTTCCCCCCGGTTGCTTGTTCCTTCCACCAGCCCGAGCTCGGCGTAAGAGACAGCGCTACGTGGAGAAGAACGGCCGCTGCAATGTTCAGCACGGCAACATGAGGGAGACTTACCGCTACCTGACCGACATCTTCACCACGCTGGTGGATCTGAACTGGCGCTGCTCGCTCTTCGTCTTCGTCATGGCCTACGCCGTCACATGGCTCTTCTTTGGGGCCATCTGGTACCTCATAGCCTACTGCAGGTAAGAACGCATGTCAACAAGTTATGTGATTTCACTCCATTAAGTCCTGAACCATGAAGAAGTGTGGAGATTTTTATTCTGACTGAACTGTTTTATTAAATCCTTTGACTAATGAAGATTTTATGATTATCCAATCAACACATGAAATTGCTTTGATGTAACTACTCTTCTGCCTGTTTCTTTATTCTGGGATATACTTCTAGTTAAAGCTTTGTAGAAATAAAGAAATTACTTTTTTTAAGGAAGCTGTCATCTATATAACTGCAATTAGTTTTCAACTTTGGCAGTTTTCACGTTCCTCTCATTGCTGGACTTGTTTTTCCATTTCCTTGTCTCCACTGGGTTCATGCACTTTGGCTCTGCATGGGTTGGAGAAAATAACATACCGTGTGGGAAACTAGTACTTCGAAGTGGGTTCCATCAAGAACCAAGGTCATTTATGGGGTCATATGCTGGTATCTTTTGTTTTGACAGCAGGAAACAGGGGCTAGAAGGGTTCTCACGAAGAAATGTAAACTCTAGAAACAGTACTATAGAGAGAACTTCTGACCCTTTATTACTATTATTGTTCAGATTACCCTGAACCTACTTGTCTGATTGGTCCAGTATTACTAAGTTATATTTGCCCCATTCATCTGAGTCATGCCAGATTTAATATGCACCACAACTCATAAAATCTGTTAATGTGGATTTGTACCCTGGAAAAAGAGATCGATACAGTTGAAGAGGCTCTCAACTTGAGATAAAGTAAAATAAGTACATCCAGCTAATAATGTGTTTCAAAGTATTAGAACTGGATACAACTTTAATTTCTGTGGTTTGTTTTGCATGGGAATCTTAGTTTCAATCAATGATTTGGAGATTGTTACAGGTGAACTGCAGTTCAGAAGAGCAAATCCTCAGCCTCTAAGGCTTGTTTTTGTCTGGCAAACAAAAGAACTACAAAAAAACATGTGAACAAAGAGATCAGAACATAAACATAACATAAAAGTAAGGGAATTTATTTATAATGGATTATTTATTCTCTTAAATGACACCAGCTGGTGTTGTATTATATACCATTAGAAAGTCTGATTAGTCAGCTTTACAACAAGGTATAACTCAAAAGGATCATGCTTCTGTGAAACGAACAATACAGCAAAACCTGTAGATGATATCCCCCAAAATGTGTCAAAATCTTCAGCAGTTTTCTCTCATTGGAATTCACTCTTGTTTTGAGTATCTTGGTGGATTAGATGGTTGCTATCTCCCACAATAAAAAAAAAAAAAAAACACTTGTCATTTTACACCATCAGGGACCTCAGTAGATGTTCCATACACAGCTGGAATCTTACACATGAGACCATCATACACATGAGACTGGAACGCACCAATCAGAATGTTAAAGCTCAAAAACTGCAACACTAAGGAAAGGCCAACATGAGGTGGTGTCTTAAAACAAGTAAGATTTATTAACAAAAACCATGAAGCGAAGAAGAGTCTGTACCAGTGGTGTGGGTTGTGAATAGTCACATGAAAATATGCAATATGTAGCATGCTTATATAGGTCTTATTTATTGTTTTTTGGTTGTTGTTTTTGTTTTGTTGTGTGAAGGCCTTCTTTATTTAAGTGTTTTTATCATGAAAAGCACTTGCCTTAAAAGGCATTTTATAAATAAAGTTTGATTTGATTTTGCACACAGAGCCAAGGTGTAGCTTATGCTGCTACACAGCACAAAAATCTGAAGGGCACAAAACATTTTAGGAGATTTTGTTACAGTTTTGGAGGCATTACGCACACATTCAGCCATGTTCCTCCTTCTGCACGTGCATGATCCTCACTAGATAAACCTTGTTGTAAAGATGACTAACCTTGCAATGATTCATAACATAACACCAGTTTTATTGCTTTTTACACTGAGTTTAATTTAAACTGGAGTCAGTTTTTAAAAATCACTCACTGTGGCACATATACTGTAGGTTTTCTCATTAGGTATATGCTATTTACACATATCTCATTTATGTGCACCTAATTTCTACATTCTTACTTTTCTTGCTTTAGATACCTGAAGGCAAAGCAAAGAGATATCTGATGACTTTATAATGGACACGTTTTGTTTTTCAGCCCGCAGATTCTGTGGATAATTTAGCTTCATACAGAAAAGCTGAAGCACAACAATAATATCAACACATCATGTGTAATTTGGTAAGCTGAGGAGATGCCCGGCTGAGAAGAATCATGGGTGTGGCATCATTACAGACTATTATAATGATGATATTGATCAACTTCTTGGCAAGAAAAGGCATTTTCCAAATTTCAAACTATGACTTAATCCTCACAATGTTTCAGATGTTTCTGCTTTTAGAGTTAACAAAGTAAAAAAGAAGAAGCAGATGAGCCAGCAGGATTGATATTACAGTGTATTTCATCATGCGTTCCTCCTCACTGGATGCATCTGTTGGATCTCATTAGCTAACAAAGTCTCCTTGTAAAATCTTGACCTTTTTCTGTTAGTTGCAGACCATCTTTAAGTGTGCTGGTGAGCTTTTGGTGGTATTTTACTTCAGCCACTGACACAGGTTAATACAAGTAATAGATTACATGAATAATTTAACACCACTTTCATTAATTGGTTCGCCCGCTTTAGTAGCAGCTGGGATAATTATAGTTATTACCCTGTGTGTTTGAAAGGAAACTAAAACTAAATGATGTATATGATATACTGGAAAGATGGGAATGAAAAGGAAAATGCCATGTTATTCAGCACGGTTAAACCCGACTGGTTTTTTCCGTCTCGCTGACAGGTAGAGGCACATTTATAGGAAGAGATGAGTCTTCACATAAACAGTCTATTTCTGCACATGCTGTCTCAAAATAAAACTCTTCTCACATTCTGTGTTTTCGTTTTGACACCCACTGTCTCACCTCCCCCACCCCCCACCCCCACCCACGCACCCACTCTGCTATTTCTCACACATTCTCCTCTTTTCTTCCCAAGGGGTGATCTAGACCATCTGGAGGATACGACATGGACACCGTGCGTAAACAACGTCAACGGTTTCATCTCGGCCTTCCTGTTCTCCATCGAGACGGAGACCACGATCGGCTACGGCCACCGCGTCATTACCGACCAGTGTCCTGTGGGCACCATGCTGCTGCTGCTGCAGGCTATACTGGGATCAATGGTCAACGCCTTCATGGTGAGCAGAGATGCCTGTGGAAAAGTGTGAGGATGGAGGAAGTCATATAGGTCATTAGGAACCAATTTTCAGACTGTGGATTTCACGCTGTATTCTTGCTTAATGGAACATTTGTTGAATGTTATGCCATGACAGAATCTGTATTTTCTGTCTGTCAAAAGCCTGAATGTTAGTCACACTTACACTGAATTACTGCTGATCATCATGATTATTTATCTAATATTTACCATTGCTGTACATGCACATCTTGATCTGTTTAATCTTAAATCTTAAATGTTTGGTAATATGTCATTTAATAAGAGGAAATAAAGAATAACACAAGCGCCCTTCCTTTTAAAATTTTTGGTTCTCCATATATTGATTAGATAAACATTCAAATTAAAAAGAAAACTCAATATCCCCTTTTTGCCTTAAATCAGTGAGATGTGGCTCTACAGTTTTGCTTCTGATCATAGGCTATTTTTGGATGTGTGAATATGCAAATGAGCTTTGCCTCTCCCCTTGCTGACTGAATGGAACAATTGCATAGAGATTATCTGAGCCTTCTTGTAACAGACCTGATGTGAGTGGTGCTCACTCCACAGTGAAATACCCTCCCTAAAATAACTGATTTCAGGTACAGAGGAGGATATTCCTACTTTTTATCCGTAATATGTCAAACTTCCACTTCTCCAGGCTACATGGTCACAAACATCATCTATCTTAATGTTATTTTTATTGTTTTCAGAAACTGCTTTATGTAGCATTTACAAAAATTTGATAAAAACAAATATCTTAACAGATTTTCGCTCCACCATATCTTAATCCTTCCTATAACACTCTAAAGTAAAAGTTTTATAATCTGATAAGTGTAAATCTGATTTCTTTTTGCCATTTTTTGCAGCTTTTCTGTATTTTATGTGCAGTGGATTCAGATACACATATTATCTAGCATACCCTGACACAACAGAGTAGCATTTAAATGGAAAACAAAAATAGATATGTATAAAAATAGTAAATATTTAACCCAATTTCCTTGCAGAAATAGTACAGTGACTGTTTTTAATGTAAAAGTTTCATTAAAATGAGGTCTCTTTTTGTAAATCGAATTAACTGAATTAAGAAAAAGAGGATTTTCTTAAGCCTAAAGATGAGGATTAATAAATAATATTAGCAAGATGAAATAACACAAATGATGTGGACATCATTCTTCCTGTAAAAAGAAGATTTACTGTAAAAGTGCCGATGCAGCTCAGCATTTTGCAGCATGTAAAACACTCATTTGACGTTGATAAGTTCATGCACCTCCTCTCAGGCAGAATCATATTTATGCATGCTTGCAAGCTGGAGATTTGCCATATTTTTCCAACTGATGGACATGTGGGATGTTTTACTGTTGATATTAAAAATGTTTCAGTCTCGAGGTTAATTCATGTGTCACTACAACTTTAAACGCAGAAAGCTGTGAATGCCTCTGTTAGGAAAACGAACCAGCTTAATTTGTATTCAGCAGCTTCCAGCATCGTCCTGCATCAGCATCATTCCGCTGCTGTGATAATTAGGAATACCGAGCCACGAGGCTTGTTAATGTTCAAATAAATCACTGCTTTTGCAGCTCATTGAAATATCTCCTCCTCCAGCTGCCTTTGAGTTCTGAGCGCAGCCTGTTTCCTACTTCCTCTGCCCTCGTCTCCCCCCAGGTCGGCTGCATGTTTGTGAAGATCTCACAGCCCAACAAACGAGCCGAGACGCTGGTGTTCTCCAAACACGCCGTCATCTCTCTGAGAGACGACAAGCTCTGCCTCATGTTCAGGGTGGGCGACCTGCGGAGCTCTCACATCGTTGGGGCCAACATGAGAGCCAAGCTCATCAGGTCCAAGCAGACTCAGGAGGGTGAGAACATCCCTGATAAAACCTTTTCAATCAATTTTAATCAACATTAATTTGACAGCAGTGACTAAAAAGTATAAATAAAAATGAAGCAATGATGAACTACTTTTCTTCTACTTCTATTTTTAGCATCCCCCTTTTTAAGTACAAACAAAATCAATTATTTATATGTTGTAAAGCTGATTTTGTACTTTGGATAGTAGAGTAGTTTAGCATTAGAGCCACATTTTCCTCCTCACCTCCAGTTTTCCTGTCTCCTCCAGGTGAGTTCATCCCTCTGGACCAGACAGACATCAGCGTGGGCTTTGAGACGGGCGACGACCGCCTCTTCCTGGTCTCTCCGTTGGTGATCTCCCACGAGATCGACCTACACTCACCCTTCTGGGACATGTCACAGAACCAGCTGGAGAAGGGAGACTTTGAGATCGTGGTCATTCTGGAGGGAATGGTGGAGGCAACCGGTGAGACACGGGTCTAACGTAGCTGCAGGTGGATCAGAAAGCAAATATTAAAACCTCAGATGTGGTAATGGTGTGCATACAGTATTAGAAAAAGGAAAAGAAAATAAACTTTTCCTGTGGCAGCTGTTTAAAATTGTCCACGTAATAGAAAAACACACTACTACATTATTAAAAGGAAAAAGCAATAAAAATAAATGTGCTCTAATTTAATAAGTAATACAGCAGAAGGCAAAACAAATAATACAACTAATAGCATTTTTCATTCTCAAGGGTTTTATATAATTTATAGCATAACATAACAGCATTATATGTAGGATATGGAAATAAAACACTGCAGTTAAAGAGAATGTCAAGCTTCAGCATCTTCCATAATGTAAATGCATGTTTCACTACAAGCTGTAATCTGCATTAGCAGATTAATCTTGCTGATGCATACCTTAGTCTGATATTACAGTAATATCATCACTGCCCTACAGAAAGCAAACCCTTTTAAAGGGTCCATTAGGAAATGAAATCTGTCTTCCAGGATGTCTGAGTTTAGATTGTCAGGCCTCAGATTGAAAGTGCTACCTTTTTTGGCATTTGCAATTATGGAGGATTTATAGCCTGCATACAGTAAAATATCAGTTAGTTGTTTTATAAGAGGGAGTAAAACAAGAAACATATACCCAAACCCTTCGGCTTTAACTCGTTCTGGATAGAACATCACTTGAAAGGCAAAAAAAAAAGAATATTTTGTGTTGCTTGTGGTCATAATTCTGCTTTGACATGAGATCAAAACACCTAATTTACCTCTTTCTTCAGCTAAGGTATGTTTTAAGGTGTTTTAAATCAACTTCACTCATTTGAAATGAGTGCATTCAGACACCTAAATGAATGCTATGAAGCACAGAAAAAGATAAGCTGCAAAGCTGAGGAGGGAAATCTTTCATACCAGGTGAACACGATATCTTTGCTTATATAACCTCTCAAACATGATTTTTTTTGTCATCTTATATTTCTGTTGCTGCTGCATTTAGTTAAACCTTTGTTGCTCAGAGCCATAACCGAACAGATGTCTGACAGGAAGAAGATTGCAGTTCACTGTAACCTTTCCCTCCTTTTCTTTATCCCCTCCTAATGCTGATTTATGTCAAATTCTTTCTGAAGGGATGATACGCTCAGCTGTTTTCCTCACTGTTTGGCAGGAACTCGGTGCGTCACAGCCATTCATGATGCGTCTCTCCGTGGTAAAGGTGGCCTCTCAGCCTTCTCTAAATATCGATCCTCTTATTCAGAGCACCGCTACAAAGATGCAGCTGACAGTCATAACTCTGCCGCAGAGGCTTTTCATTCAGTGACAGCTTTCCCATTAAGCTGTTTGGATAAATTCAGCGTGTGCATCAGTTATAGGCAACCGCTTTGACTCTTCTGTTGTGCAGCATGCAAGCACAAAGAAATCCTCTGCATGTTTTCTGATTTGTGACGAGTTTGCTTGTGTGTGCAGGGATGACATGTCAGGCGAGGAGCTCCTACCTGACAGAGGAGGTGCTGTGGGGTCACAGGTTCAGCCCGATGATGCTGCTGGCAGAGGGCTTCTTCGACATCGACTATGGAGCCTTTCATCATACGTTTGAGGTAAATCTGATCTAATATAACTTTTAAGAGAGAATTTGTTTTTTTTGTCCTCAATGTCAACAATTGAGTTGAAAATAACTTTATAAGATTATTATTTATTCATAGTCACGAGGCTAGATGGGAATTTGGCGGTAAAATTTAAATTTTTTGGGTGGGGTAGTCATAACAGCTCTTCACCAGCAAACAAAAAAATCTACAAATAGAATTTGAGAAAAGAAGAGTGGAACAACTCCTCTGTTTTCCTTATTCCTGTCTCCACCTACACACGTAACCGACCACTGAATTCTCACATTCTCTTGAGGCTACTGAAAAGCATGCTGGGAGATGTAGGAACCCATATATCCTGTTTATTTGTTTATTTTTTCCCCCTGGAGAGTATACTGTGACAGCGGAGAGCAACGTCTGCTGTATGGAAAAGGTGTTTAGCTGGGTTGATATCTGGTGATGCAGAAGCCCAAGAATACGATTTACATCATCTTTTTTTATGTTTGTTAACCCATTTAGGGGTTTGATTTGCAGCAATGTGTCAGTTTTTGGTATCATTATGTATGTAGTGTGCTGATCTAGTGGGTTATATTTGTCCACACAATGTGAGTAAATAGACTTTGTTTAATTCCACCACAAATATGATATTTTTGGCATCACTTTTATAAATAATCATAAATGTCTTCCAAGAAAGAAAGAAAGAGAGAGAGAGAGAGAGAAAAAGGAAAAACAGTGTCCTGAATGTCAACTGCTTCTGCCATGGTTGCTAGGCAACAGGAGCAATGCTTCATCACCTGTTGGTAAATTTGGCACCAACGGGCAACAGAGACAAAACCAGCTCCCTATTCGGTAAAAATACCCAGCCTACCCAGATGCCCAGGGTTTTTCCTTTCATGTGCCAACTGTCATTTACTGTTTATTTACAAAGATGAACCTCAAACACTCACAGATTTACAGGGAAACACGATCCTCTTGTTATTACACACCATGACGGTTCTGCAGATACAGATTATTTGTGTTATCGAAACTGATTCTAAGTCAGATCCATGGGTGGAGACCAGGTTTGGATGATAATCCATTTATCAATTGTTAAGACTTTTCACCAGTGCTGTGTTTGTGCTACTTGAATCCCACACCACAGCTTGGAAATAGTACATAATATATGAAATGTTGAGAACTGAGTTTTTCTTGAATTTAATACCAGCAGCGTATTTTAGAAAATCACGTAACAGGAAGCAGGTCCAACAAACAGTTGTATTGCTTTGAATGATAATTTGAGATATGGGAGAAACTTGTTTCTTTAATATGAAAAATGAAATGCTTTTGATATTGTTGCATGATATAGAATTTTTACAACATAACAGTGTTGTTTTTTTTTCTTTGTATATTCTGTTTCTTTATAAAACAAGATTTGAACTGGAAAAATATCATCCTGAAGGCAGATTGTATAGCTTTATGTGTATTTCTCCAAAACCTGTTCATGTAATACCCCCTGATTTATAACTTCATAGATGTGTGTTTGATCTTTGCCATAGCAGTAACATACCATCATAGTGGTACACTTTCCTCTGTGGTTTGATGTATTTAGGCACATAGACGGTAGTTTTTCTTAATCAAATTTAAAGGCATTTTTCATCTGTTTTATATAAGATGTAATAATAAAATGTCTTGAATAGTGCTTCTAAACTTATATAGTAATTCCCATAACACAAAATGTCAGTTTTAATACTTTGCTGATAGATTCTAGACATTTAATATTGTTTTTTCTCCCCTGAAAACAGGGATTTCTCCAGATTTTTCTGGATTTTTGATTATGATGTTACCAAAATCCCCAAATCACAGGAACTGCTTGTCAGAGTATCATCAAAGAACTTAAAAATCAATGAATTAACTATTTGTCTGGTTAATCTTTTAAAAGTAGTGATCCACCCCTTATATTTAAATCAGACTCAGCCTCTTTATGGTGCTGTACGGGTAGTAAATTACCTTATCCAGTCAGCTGTGAGATATTGCAGCAGATATTTTTATTCACTTATTACACATCTTTACAAGTCTTATGGTACTTGTCTGGACTATTCTAAACATGATGGAAATTCAAAACTACTATTTTCAACATTTGGAATAGTATCCATGTACTTATTAAAATCAAATGAGTTGCTATTTATGTTGTTATTGATTTTTTTTAGCGCCGTTCAGTATCACGTTTGGAAATTTTCCTTTAGGGACCATAAATGTCTGACAGGTTATGATGATCCATGCAATAAGCAAAGTGGTGGAGCAGCAAACATATGCTGCCATCTTTAAAGGTCCAAAGTTAGCATCGCTGAAATAGTCCTAGCAGGGCTGCTTCTTCCTGTCATTTTTCATGTCTGAATTGTTTAGTGACTTAAATAACTTCCATGCTTCTACGCCTTTCCAGGTGGACACACCCTCCTGCTCAGCAAGGGAGCTCTCATTGGCTGCAGCCAGACTGGACGCTCACCTCTACTGGTCTATCTCAAGCAGACTGGATGAGGAGCCCGCCCTGGTTAACCCACCAACCAAGCAGCCGGACAGCGGCTCGGCCAACAGCAAAGGAGGGGAGCCCGCTTTCACCGTGGGGGAAATGACCGACATCCAGGAGCAATCAGGACTGGGGGAGCTGAACGGCAGCGTCGCCACTGATCAATCCGAATCAGAGGCCTAGAACAGAGAATGTTTACAAAGACCTTCAGTATAGCACCTCCACATCACAAATATGTGTTGAAGACCTTTTCTTTAAAGGCAAATAAGTAGTTTTGTTAGGCTCCGTTTGAGCGTATATGCCACATCCTATTTTGACTTATGAAAAGGTTTATTTCTGGATATTTTGTCTCATATTTCTATGTTTATCTTTGTTATGGGTGTACTGTATGTGTGCTATCTTATTTCTGGATTTGTTGTGTTAGCTCAATCACCCTTGCCTATATCTACTTTAAAATGATAATACTATGCTTTAGGTGGGCTTACAGTATGAGGAAGAATGTTAAATAGAAAATATAGATTTCTTTTTTTTTGGCATATGGCAAATAGTTAAGTGTATGGATTGTTCACATGTAAAATAGATACAGTGCACATAGATGCTTTAATTATACCTGCACACTACTAGAAGATAATGAGGTACAATGTAATCTCAGATTTATTTTTAGCTGTAAAAATTGTTAAGTTTTATTTTAAATAAGTGAGGGTGCGAACGTTACACCACCTCATAGGTGATCACATATATGTCTGCTCCTCATCTGGCTACAAACTATCATTTGGTGCTAGGAAGATGGCTAGAAATTCATGTGGTGGGTAAAAGTTGTGCAAGGATGTGTGGTTATTACTGCTGGTTATCAGGATGCATAATGTTTCCGTTAACACTGTCAGAAATGTTCAGCCTTTCCTTGCTGAACTTTACACATAACAGTGACTATGGCATCTGAAACCTTTTAAAATAGAAAAAGGTTAACACTCAAAATCGTTTGTCCCTGGCTCTACGTTTGAATTCAAAAGCACAACAGTGTCCTACTCAGTTCAGCCCAAACTCCTGCTTCTGCTGCTGTGTATATATATGTGTCCATTTTTATGTGATGTTTTTAATATTCCAGATTACACACCAATTACAATGAATAAACTACAGTATATTCCAAAGCTCTGGCCTCAGATTGTGTGTTGTTCTGAGTACATTCTCCTTTTGCAAACATACAGAAGTTGTGGAACATAGATGCTGAATACACGTTTGATTAAACAGAGTTTGCACATTTAGTCAGAAACCAAAACTATTTAAGTACATAAATAAGGAAAAAATTATAGAATGTGTCTTATTTCACTTAATCATATACACTAATTGCAGTTCCAAGTTTGCAACAGATGAATTATGACTGTCAAATACAAACATCTTTTAATTCCTTTACATTTACTCATATGACAGAACCGTTTTAAATGCATAAAAATATTATTGGTTCCTTGTTACTGGATCAAATCTGGATACTTTTTCGCATTAACAGTGCACCAGTAATTTAACATTTGATACATGGCCAGCCTCCTGCTGCATCAGCACTTCCTTTGAGTTTGACCGAGACATTATCGTGCATAGTAAATAAATATCTTCAACTCATCCATGGTGATACTGAGCTGGCCAAGCCCAGAGGCAGTAAAGGATTCCCAAACCACATTCCTCTATCTACTACAGTTGAGTTTTGGGGAGATGTGTTCATATAAGCATACAATGATATGATTCATTCCCCTAGCGTGTAACATTGCTCTATAATATATGCTTTAGCCTCCAAGACTAAAGACCTATTTTTTAGGGCTAATTATACATAGATAAAAGGACTGTACTTGTATAGTCAGGGGACACTCAAAACGTTTTGAAACTACATTTTCATTCACTCATTCACCCATTGGACCATATACTACTAAACACAGTAATACATACATGATAGGCACATCAGGAGGCAAAGTAGGGTTCAGTGTCTTGCCAAAGGACACTTCGAAATGACAGGGGAATTGAACCGCTGACCTCTTGCTTAGAAGACTGGTTGATCCACCTGAACTACATCCGCCCCAATGCAAATCAAATACAAAACACAAATCATTCCAAGGAAATTGGGGCTACAATATTCTCCGGAGGGCATCTGCAAGCACATTTTATTTTGTTAAATGTTTGTGACCTCCCATCTAGAGTGGTTACTCAAACACTAAGATCTCCTTTACTTTGCAAAATACATCTGCAACAGTTTGAAGAACAGTTTGAGAATGTAATCAGGCACAAATCACAGCCTATTTAAACAGAGCGTAAATGACATGTTCTGAACATGAAATAATGATTTAGTTAAAAAAGGAAAGGCGCAGATCATTACATAATAACTTTCCAGTATAATTTTATTGACACTTTATGTGTTAAAACTTTTTTTTCACTTATCAATTACTTATGTTATATTACTTATGTTTTTATGTATGTTATACTGTAGTAAAGCATTTTAACTTGATTGAGCGGCATTGGTTCTGATGAGGACCAGAGGGTGATAGCACATCACAACACATTATATATGAAATAGCTGTATTTGCTTCCCCTGTGTTTCAGGATTGATTTTAAACTTCTTTTAATTGTTTATAAATGTCTTAATGGTCTTGGGCTTTCTTATTTATCTGTTCTGCTTTTAAACTATTATCCCTCTAGGTTATACCTAAAGTGGTATAACCTTCCCCTTCTTCCATTATTACAGCCTCCCAGAGAATCTCTGGGCAACAGAGACTGTAGATGTTTTAAAGAGGCTCAAGACCCACCCTTTTAGCTTAGCTTTTAATTGAGTTTTTCTTGATCTATATCTGAATTTGAATATTTTATTTTATCATATAATTTTATAAATTCTTTTATGTGTGTTCTTATTTTTTTTGCTCATATTATCTGTTCTTATTGTTTTTAGTTCATTTTATCTAAATTTTTTAGTATATTTTCTTCAACAATTTAACACATTTTTTATCCAGGGTTTTCTTCAGGGGGATCCATATGTCCATGGTGTGACCCAAAGCTAGGCATGTGCTGAAATAAAATTCTGACGGTATGATAACCTTGAGTAAAAATATCACGGTTTCAAGGTATACCATGGTATAATGTCTACGCTCTTAATATAGAGCATAGTCATTTAAAAAATGGGTAAAAACTGACTGACCTGTTGGCTTAAACCGAATAATGAGAGCAAAGACTTTGATAACAAATGTGGTTCAATTTAATATTAATATACTTGCGCATGGGGGCCCAAAATAAATTTCAAAGTTTCCTCTAAAACACAAAATAATAACTTATTTCTGCCCAAAATAATTTTCAAAGGTTCCTCTAAAACACAAAATAATAACTTATTTCTGTGGTCAATATGTAATGCGAGGGAGAGCAAGCAGCTAAAAAAAAATTCAGGACATCAAATTAAAGTATCAGTATATCTCTATGAGCCTATCCTGTGTTTTTTTTTCCTACTAATAACTTTCCCTCCTTTCAACTGCCACCCCATACATACTCTGGATTGGGTGACTGCATCAAAAACAACATTCAGTAAAATACATTGGCTTCCTTAGCTAGACAATCTTTTTTGTCAGAGAAAGCACAGTTATTATGGACTGGACCAGTTTGGACTTTTTTTAATAGAATAACAATAAACCGTGTCCTGGTTCCTGGTATCCATTTGGTAGAAGACAAGCATCATATTGTATACTGCAGGGTTTGAGCAAAGTTTTTTCCATATAGTAAAAACTATGTAACAAATGTGATACGTTGGGCTTTATAGGATCAAACCAAATTATTCTTTTCATGCTAGTGTCTATTAAAGGTTGGCAAACATCTAAATGTGACAGATGTGGAATTTTGAGACACTGTTGACCTGTTTTAATGGTATTTGAGCTAAAACTTATCAGAGTTCTTATTTTAAACCTTCATGAAAGTAGAATAAAAATCATGTACATTTTTCCTAAGATTGAAAAAACAACACAAAACAGTAATTGCAATAATGTCATTGTACTCTAAATGGATATTTTAAGAAAAAATCGGACAAGAATATATACACTTCACTGTGTAGAACAGCTCTACAACAATATCATTCACTCTCAAGAATTGCACCTTAGGTCAATTCCTCACACCAAACACTAGATGGCGACATGATCAATACAGACAAAGTCATGAGGAATCACATAGGCTAAGTTTTTCAGAAAAAAATTAACTTGAGCCAGTTAATCTGGACCAAACAAGCGTCAATCTTGTGCCTGATGAAAAAACAGTAGCGATAGGAAATGATGTACAACAGTTGGTGAGAAATGACACTGATGTTTCCATACAAATAAGAAATAGAAAGTATAGCTCTATATGAGGAAACTGTTGTGCATGAGGAATTGACAGGTAGGTATGAACTGGAATTGACTGAAAAAGACTTTCTGAAACAATTTGAATAATGGTCAAACTCACAGTTTATGGGCTTTGCATGGCAAACATGGACTTAACAATGTTTTCAAAAGTGTTATGGCTGGCCCGTACATTTTGGAAAAAATTTTCAGGTTTGCTGAAGTATGCTTGTCCTGTTACTTCAGTGCTGACTTCAGCTTCTGGGATTCCATAGTCAAAACGATGGACTCTTGGATTGCAATAGCCAAAATATTAAAGCCATTCTGAGGCATCTCTCATCCTAATGATCACCATCACCATTACCATATATTGAGGTGGATTTAAGGAGCTTGTTACAGTGTCAGATGGAGCCTGACACCAGGCAAACTTGTGGAGCTAGCAAGGCCCTGCTTGGACCATCCTTTAACCCTGCCACACAAGTGTGGCCAAAAAAACTGCTGACCACCTGAATGAATTGTGAATTATTCACATTGAAGGTTTATTTAAGAAATTAAATCATTTTTATTTTGCACACATTCACAGTCACACAGCAGCTCAGAAAACAGCTAAAAGCTTCCTCTGTTGACCAGACATGATGATGATGAAGATGGTGATGATGACGATGATGTTGCCTACAAATTGTTTTTACAAGGCAAACTTTAGGAACTGAAGTCCTAAAGGAGGAATTTGTTCGTCTTTTAAAATAAAATCTTAAAGTGAAGTCATTATATTAGTCTGTTATTCTTCATTTTGGAATATTACTCCCTTTAGAGCACTTATAATCCGGATCTGGTAATCCTGAAAAATCCGATCCAAAATTGCTTTGAACAACCAGGACTAAAGTTAGACGGATTACGTGTTGGGCATGGTAAAAAATGGGATTACCAAATCCAGATAACTTTCATCCAGATAAATCTTTTGAACAACTGGGCCTTAGAGATCTGGCGCGCCAGTTCATTGCAGCATCAGAAGCACCTGGTCGAACCTCCGCTTACATACCCTGAGCTGCACGTGTCTGACAGAGCCAAAATCTCCACCGTGGGCTGAATCACATCTTTAAATTTATACAAGCATATATATAGGACCCAAAATGGCTCTACTGTGAAGGTGGAGACATGCAGCAGTGGTGTACAATGTCAAAAAACGAACAAAAAAGGGAGTGAGAGAAACTGGGATTTAGGAATGGCTGCCCCCTGGAGGAAACACGGTGGAAGAACCCTGGCTCCAGACACACTTGTCATCATTCAATATTCATATAAAAAAATTAAAATATGTTTAACATTCAAACTTCCTCTTTGTGGTCATTGATACAAATACAAATACGGGGCAGGGGAACCACCCCCCCTTGGAAGACATCAGTGGTGGATTATTTCAGGTTTGTTTAAATAAATAACCTTCAAAGGATCCAGTCACGGCAAACTTGTGATCAAATCCAAAGATTTGTTTGCTATAGCAAAAAGAGGCTTCACCACAAAATGCAAACCATTCATAAGCCAAGAGATGGCCAGAATTCATCTGGAGGCTTTAAATTTCCTTTGATCATATGTAAAATACATTAAAACAGTGAAGTCGTGTGGGAATGTATTTAATTGGCACTTAGACTCTAATATCTATTAATAATAATTAACTCTGCCTCCAACTTTGATGTCAGTATTCTTAAAATAAATGCTGTAACTTTTAATTTTCGTAAACAGCTAAAGTTTTCAAATACTTCTTTACATGTAATCATTCAGTCATAAACCATTTTTGCATAGACCTATTTTGCCCAAATACCTTAAATGTGTGTATTAGTAGTAACAAATACTGCATTATGTAACCCATATCCCTTAGCATGTACACTCCGCCTTCTCAGCCCACATTGTGTCAGGCATTTGCCAAAGTGCCCACGAAAACACGAGAGAAAAGACAGCTTACCTACTGCATAGCCATCATTAAAGTATCACATAAGAGGGGGTACTAATCCGACTTCTTGCTCTCCTTTCAGAAAAAAAGATGGCATACAGAGGAATTTGAGGAGGATGGATGGTCTCCAAACCTCAGAGAGCATGCTGGGAGGTTTTTACAAGGTTCAGCACAAGTATTGTCTTTGCCAGCGCTTTGATCCAGCAAGTGGAGCTCAGTGTGACAGTCTGGCAGGGTAATTGGGCTGAAATTGCCAGTACACAAGCATACATATGTGAAAAGACACATATTTGTGCAAATACACGTTGGCTCTCTCTATTCTGTTGCTTTAACATCGCTCAAAGACTAAAAGTAAACCGTAATAATAAAAGGTCTTTGCTTTGAAAATGTTGGTAAATTGATGTCTTTATGTGTTTTTATGAATGCTGATTTTGTATAAAGGAAGTGCATTTTTCCAAAATATCCTACAAAAATCTGCAAATACAATTTCACCCAGCAGATGTAAAGCGCTTCATACATCTAGTGTATAAACCAGCAATTAAACACAAACACAATGTTCATGCAAAGAGTTTATTTATGAATCAGGTTTCAGTATCATACAACAGTAGCACAATCATGACTATGGATTATGCTTGTATTTATAGATACAAAGATAAAGGCATGTCTTGAAGGAAAAAAAATGAATGAGTTCTTTTAATTTACTCTAAAAATAGCTTTTAAATACTTGGCATAGGTTTGTAAATGAAATTATGAAACATAATGTTTTGCCCACTGGTCAAACTATCGGAGTACCAAATGCAAATTTACTTTATGAAAAACATTTTTTTTTCCTCCTCTCTCTTGCATTTCATGCATGGAAGAAAAAAAGATGCCTGTGAGTACAAAAAGCACTTAAATCTCATATGAAAATAGAAAATATTACAAGTGTGCATAATTACTTCATGTTTGCACATAACCTGCAGTACAAAAAGTCAAATGACACTATGTTCAAGTGTACCTGACATGCCAATTATTGGGGTGGAGGAGGGGGTAGGGGTGTTATGCACTGAAACATCTATTTAAATGTTGTTAGGGGCAGTTAACACACAAGGCAAAGCCAAGGCCTTTCAGTGTTTAACATGAATTGAAGATGAGACGTGTTAGTAATTATGGGCGTGCCAGCTTGTCCTCCCTGCGACTATGCTGCTGACTATGGGCTTCTCTTAAATCACTGAATCTCATCCTGTAGATTTTATAATTATGCTTTCAGCATGGTTTGAATTTCACAGTTTTGACTCAATATTTCTCTGTTCTATATAAACAGCATGAAGAGCAGAAAGGGTCCACAATGCTACTGTGCTGCTCCAGCCAGAGGAAATGCAGTACAGTAAGTGGTTTGGTAAAACCTAAGGTATGAAACAGTGCTTAGTATGTTAATATTTGGCATTTTCTGGAGTGTAATGTTATGCACACACATAATAAGGCGACATGAGTGGTCCAAATTCACAAAAATGTTTCAAAGACCAAGACCAGGTTCTGAGTTGATAAAATGCTACAACTAGAAAATGCTACATAATTGATACTTAATGATTGATTGAACAGTTATGGATTCCTACAGTTCTGTTTTTAATATGTTACATCAATGCAAAAGTGCTGATATAGAAAACCCCACATATCTGCAAACTCGTTTTAAACCACAAGGGGATTATTTACTCAATTTTATCACAAGGTTTTGAATTAAAATTCTTAATATATGAAAACGCGTACAGTTTGCAGATACGAGGACTAAAGTAGCACACTGCATTGTATCCTGTAGTGCAATAAGTGTCGGTGACAGCACGACATTTTAGACAAAGTGAACACACCGTGGAATGAAAAAAACTGAGAAAGAAAGGAGGGAGTAAGGCGGAAGAGGGAAAGAAGGAAGGATGGAAGGAAATAAAAGAAAAAAAAATCCAAATTTTATTTCTTGACATGTTTTGAGGAACGACAACATAACAATACATGAACTGGAAGACATACAAAGACAAAGATAAGACACAGGTCACATTTGACCACCAACGTAGGAAATACAGCTTAGATGGATTGATGTGTCAAATACTATAAAGAGCGTCCAACATTGACTCTGTTAGCATATGAAAAAGCACTATCAAAAAGGAAATCATGGCAAAATCTGAAAGTTTTCATCCGACCAGCTCTCGCAGTGATGAACCTTATCGCTCACTGAAACCAAATCCTGTGATCAAGGCACACCACAGGGTCACTTCATCATATCGCTCTGATAGATTTTAAAGCACTAGAAAATTATGTATACTCTCAATATGATACTATACACAGATATGATACTTTCAGTTTAATATTAGTGTGGAGAAATAAAACTTCATGGTTAAATACAAAATTTCTCTTAAAATATTTAAAATATACTTTATTTTGTACATTATGCAAACTGATAATTTGATGATAACAAAAATAAATACTCAGTGAAATGTTTCTTTTCAACACAAATGTATGGAGATAAGTATTTATCATGAAGTAAAGCACCCACCCTATGTTAAGCGCCCACATACCCAGACACATTTCCATTTCCCTGTAATATGATCTGGATGACATGTCCACATTTAGATTTCTGACAATGGTTCCTACAGGTAGCTCCACTACAGCACTGGGCTCTTACTACAACAATATTGCTCTACGTTTCTTTTTTTTTTCTCTTTTTCTTAAATCCCAAAATCCATCTTTAAAGTTCATCAAAGTTGCTGACCAAAAGTTCAACTCAATCTGTGCCTGTATTGCTTCCTGAAATTACCTGGAAAATTTGAGTTATACATTAAATCGATCAGGAAATAATAAGAGACTTCGACCTGATACGACAAGGAATTACAGATGTGGTTAAGAAAGGCAGCTCTCTTTCTCCTGTGTGGAACCAATGTGTTTTATAATAGGTCACTGATTTGATATGTCATATGGTATAGAGTCACTCTTCATTGAAGAGATCTATGGGTTGTTTGCAGTTGTACAAAAGCAATGAGAGAGGGCACAATGTTGTTAAATCTTAAAAAAAGAAAGGCGCATTTATCTCTTCTGAAAATCAAAACAGTTCTTAGCCAAAGACAGTGATGTCCAGTTCTAAAACAGCTGTCGCCTTACCACAATCAAAAACGCAGTGTGTTTTGGTGTAGTTTGAATGCAACAGAACAGGTTTGTGACAATAATCCTCCTCTGTCTATTAGCATTAACATAAATAAGTACATTCATATCTTTCATATCTTTAAGCCCCCCCCTCCCCCCCTTGAAAAAACAGATTCTCTTAGAATGCGAAAAATGTTTTCGCTATGGACATTTTTTTGAAGCTCTAGTATGCACGACAGAATTGCATAATGTTAGCCAATGAGAAAAGCATAAGGAGGATAAAATAGAAAGGACAAGCCGCTACAAGAAGACTAACTAGTAGAAATCCCATAAGAGAATGGGGCTGGGTGTGGAGGGCAGATTGTGAGGTGAGAAGTCAGTTTGGGAAAGCTGGGGAAGGGTTCGGGGTGGAAGTTGCTCCACAAGTTTATGGGGCACCTCCCTTTGGCAGTGGAACAGCACTCATAGAAGTCAATGCAGCGCCGAGCGTGAAGGTGTACACAATGCTCTTGTCGGACAAGAAGGCCATTTTAGTGTCAAGATGAGATGAAGGCATTCTAGTAGGCAGCCAGGTCACAGTGTTGGAGCTTAAAACCTCAGATGGAGATGATGGACGCAGTTTTTTTACACTGTCTCCCTTCGGCTGGGATCGTGGGGTTCTGGGACGTGAAGAAGAAAAATATTCATAAGTGTATATTCACATGACATAGTACCGTTTTATCTAAATTATCAACATTTTTCAAAATAGTTTGGTGCAAGACAACTACAATTTCAATCACAGTCAAAATACAGTTTAATAGACAGTGGCTGACAGATTATTCTAACCTGAGAGAGATGACTTCTGCTCATCTTGCGACACTGTCTCCTCAGCGGCTTGCTTTGAATGAGTGACCTCTTGGTTGCTCTCTTCGTCTTTCTGAGGTTTTTGCTGGAGCTCCTCCACTTGTTCTTCCCTGCCCTCCCCCTCAGCCTCCCCCTCTCCCTCCCCAGAGTCAGTACTCCTGATGCTCAGGCGTCTCACACGACATATGACATCCACCTCTCTCATCCTGGCCAGTCGTTCCACTGCCACCCGGCCCGGAGAGATAGCCAGCTTGTTTTGCAATGCTTCTATCCGATGGGAAGGGCCCTTGGGCCTCCTCTCTCCCTCCAAGCTAAGAGACAATCTTCGGTCTAGGTTTGGGGGCACTGAAAGTGGCAGTCTGTCTGGTGGAAACTCAGGTAACCCTGGATGGTCTCGCCCCAGAGTTCGTGCGCCAACTCGATGCTCTGGGATAGCAAATGGCCTCTTTTCTTGCTCTTGCTTGTCATCAGGCATTGTATCGTCATGCCCCTCACTTTTCACTTCCGTTGTCTGTTTGTCTGTAATGCCTTCAAGTGGTTCTCCTGCCATGGCTTTCTCGTCTTCTAGTTCTACTTTAGCTGCAGCTTCATTAACTTCTAGTTCCACTGTGTCAGGGGGGTCTGAAGGCAGATCAGTTGCTAAAATCGTGGACGAAGAGGAAAGATCCTCATTAGCTCCATTTGCTGGTACGCTCGCGGCAGGCTTAACTGTGCATGAACTGTCTGAGTTTTCTGCCTGAGCATCGTCTGCTTTTTCACAATCTCCCTCTTGTGTCAGTTCTTGCTGTTCCTGTGTTTCAGCACATTGGTCAGACCCTGATTGATTCAAACTTGAGTCATTTGGCTCCACTGTCTTCGAATCTTCTCCTGGACTTTCTAAAGCAGCACGTTGTGGTGGACTGCCATTTTGATTGGCTGAGCTGTCTGAGCTATTCTCCTCATGGAGCGGAGGCAGTGGACCCTGTCTCATCTGATTCTCAAGCTCTCTTTTACAAATAGGACATTCCTCCTCAGATTCAGCACTGAGATCTTGAAGAGACTCAGTGTCATTAGGTCTGGGTTGGCCTGCAGACCCTCTGTTGGCATCTGCAGGGTCTTTAGACTGACGCAAAGCCTGGCATATGTCCTCATAATCTGGAGGACTGGTCAGTGTAGAGGCATCTTGCATGGGCTGTCTATCTGCCCAAGGTACCTCAGCTGCTGTAGTGTGCGTTGTCGGACTGAAGTCACAAAGTGGTGTCTCGATAGGCTCGTCCGGCAGGTCTAGTTTCACTGTCCTGCCATCGTTGCTCCTTCTACGTGAAAGATGTGCAACAACCCTGTATTCTCTGAAGCCTGTCTCACGAGGTGGGACTGGGAGCTCTTCTCTGAGCTGCTTGCTAAAAGTCACTGACTTTGTTGCAGGCCTGGAGAAAGCACTCTTGACTTCTCTGTATTCTGGGTCAACAGACCAGCTTACTGCACTGCGCCTAAGGCTGCTGGGCTTGTTGAGAGGTTCTGATGTCAGTCGGATTTTGATACGCTCAGGGATTTGAACGGAACCATTCGGGACTTTATTGCTGGCAGTGCCTAGCTCTAAGATGTCTTTGTAGGCCTCATTTAGGTCCTCTATGCACTTGTCAACACTGGGCTGTTTGCTGATCTGCTGCTGCTGTTGATCCTGGACTTCTTTTTTGATACTTTCCAGCTCTTTGACAGCATCCCATGGTCGCTGCGTGGTTGGTTTCAGCAGTAATTGTTTAGATGCCTCCTGCCCACTGTTTGTCGCTCCTGTCGTCTCCTCCACATTTCCTGAGGGTGTTGCTGCTGGTTGTTGAGCAGTGCTCTTGTTCAGCTGGCTGGAGAAGGTGGAGGTCAGAGAGAAGGCGCTGTTACTTGACAATTTCAAGCTTTTCACTCCTTTCATAGGAAAACTGAAGGGAGTGCCCAATACACCACTGCTTTCTGGAGCAACTTCACCATCAGAAGGAACAGGGTCTTGTTGTGCTTCCTTGTTTTCAGGGGCAGGTTTTCGGGCCTCTGGGCTAGTTTGTGTCTCCTGATCACGATACTGGTTTGCAGGCCAGGATCCTGACAGCTTCAGCTCCTTGTAATGGTTTATTTTAGGGGGTCTACAGGATAATCTTTTAAACATTTTGCTGCTTGCTCTGCTGCTTGTTTTGCTGCTTGCTATGCTACCAGTAAGTGCTTGCAGCTCTGCTTCAGCTGAAGATGTGCTTTGGAGACTTTGGTTTGTTAAATGGCCAGTTTTGTTGTCACTAGGACTGCCCGCTGGGTCTGGTGACTTTTCATTGTTGTTATTCTGATCACGGATTGTCCCACTGAGCTGCGGAGTAACAGGGACAGACACTAAACAAAAGATAGTTTCACTAAGTCTCTTTTTTAGATTCTTGGTTTTGTCTTTTGCCTCAGGTGGTTCAGGTTGCTCCACCTTCTTTATCTCTGCCACAGTTTCAGAGACACCCTGCTCAGCCGGCTTACATGGTGGTGGTGGTGGTTTACCAAGAATAGATGAAGGCAGGAATTGACTACGGTTTTGTTCAGGACCTACACTTTCACTTTTTTTAATACCCCTGTTGCACCATCGATTACTGCCGTCGTTGTCATTGGGAGCTGCTTTGCGGGTTTCAGTATTGAGAGCTGCCCCCTGTTGGGGAGGAAAGGCACTATCATGTGTAGATTGTCCTAAAGACTTAGCGGGTGGAATCTCTTTGTTGATGTTACGGATCTTGTCTGAATCAGTGAGAGAACTTCCGCCAGGCCCTCCTGAGATTTGTTTTACTCTTGGGTCTTCAGTGGGTAATTGACGAAGATGACCTGGTTGTTCTTCAAGTCCAGAATGTACCTGTTTTCGATAGGATGCACTGCGCTCTCCATAATATTCCAACCACGAGCCACTCCCCTGTCTGGAAAACCACCTTCCTGGATCTGAACTCTGCATCTGCAAAGCTTCTGCCCTCCATCTTACGTTGGCCAATTCATTGCGGTTGATTGAAACTGCTCTTGGCGGTGGGCCTCTTCTATAAGAGGGGGGTGGGATGTACCCTGGGGGCTCCATTCCAGTGATGGCAGATTGTTGTGCGAAATAGTCTTGTCTTAGCTCTCCGCCTCGCATATAATAGATGGATCTGTCTTTTTGTTTGGCACCCTGTTCTATAGCAAGCATTTCTGCGCTACCCCTAGTCTGCTGGTGAATCTCATATGACGGAGGCTTTAATGGCCTGCTGAACCTGGGCTTTGGTAAAAGTGCAACATGGCTGCTTGGCCCGATACTCCTACCCCACCGGTCCCTGCCGCCACCATAGACATACCTACTATAGGGTCCAGAGAAAACAGTGCTGCTTAGCCTCTGTCTGTCAGGTAGGCTAGGCCTTGATGGAATGAGCTCTCTGCCGTGGATTCCATCAGGTGACAAAACTCTTGGTAGAGACTGAGACTTTGCTTTAGTTCTAGGGTGAAAAAAACCCTCAGGTGTCCTCAGGCGGTACTGGCCCTTAGCCCACCTTTCCCCATCCCCATCTGACAGCTGCCTTCCCAGGCCAACAGCAGGCCTCCACTCTTCTGTACCAAGACTTTGGCACTTCCTCTCCCCTGTCACCCTTAGCTGTCCAGGGCCTGCATCTGGGTCCCTCAACCAGGAAATGTCCTCCCATAGCTGTTGGGCTTGCCTCTCTGCTCTGTATTCCTCTGCAGTGATCAGGGCTTGTGGCCTCCACGCTCCAGCAGAGGCCCTTAACTCCCTGCCATCAGCATAGTCCAGAAGGATGCTGAAGTCCTGGCCTCGCCTCCGCCAGTAGGAAAGATCTCTCTCATCATGGCTTATTGGCTCTGAATAAGTCAGGCTAGGAACATCGTAGAACCTATGAAGACAAAAGGTTTAGTTAATAAGATATCTGTGGTTGTCAAGTTAGCCTAATGTTAATGTAATAAGAAATAGCTGGCCAATTTAGCAGCCTTTCAATTTAATATAATAAAGAAACACCAGTTCTTGAGATTTAGTCACTGTTAAACATTAAAAGTGGCATGTTACATTAGTCTCAAGCAAGTGCACCTTTTTTCGGGGGGCTTTGGCAGGACCAGCTTTCCAGCACAACTTAATCAAGGAGAGCCAGCACATATGAGACAGAAATGCTTAAGTCAGCGGCTCCAAAGTCCCTCGTAGACACCCTGAAAATGTGATGCTACTGCAATATGATCTGCATATTAAATTGTGCTGACCTTATCTTGGAAGCTGGTCATCTGGCCAGTGACTATGTCTCTTAAAGTCTCTGCAAATACATCTCATTATCTGATCTGATGGAAAAGTCAAATTGCTTCTATGTCTCTGTTTATTCTATCACAAACCTTACTTGGCAAGTTAAACGGTGCCCCTTTCAGAAAAACAGTATGGACTATACATCACAGTGGTTATTAAATAATAATAATATAAAAATATTTTATTTACTGCTGTATTGTGCAAGAACAAGTATTTCAGAAGAACTTGAAAATAGAAAACTGTTTGATTGTTACTCTTTTCCTGCATATTTAAAATCCCTGATTTATGGAATGTAAAATGACAATTACAGTATGTGACAAAAGTGTCTTGGTAGGTTCCACCAAAATAGTAATTCCATCCCAGGCGGATGAAGATGGACTGCCTCCAGATCATTTAATATCTATTTCGTAGTTTAAGAATATGACTTTCATGTATGTTGCACAATAACAATATTACAATATTAATTTAGATACAGCTTACAAACTAATAATAATTCAGGTTTATGAGATTATTGGCATTAAAATGATAATTTTGTTCAGCTACATTGTTTAAATGGTCAGATTCTGATCATTTTCCTGTTGTGGTTGAGCAGAGCAAGATGCTGCCATATCCATGGTCATCACAAAGTCATCAGTCACACCCAAGCTAAGCCATCCTGATAATAGTCTGTTGTAATTAGGCAGCGGGTGAGGGTTTGAAATGTTTGCTGAAACTCTAGTATAACCCAAGGATTTAAATCACAGCATGCATTTTCCTCTTCTAGCTGCTTCACATTACAAAACAGTCTCATCTTCCCAGGTTGGGTTTTAAAAAGAAACTTGCACATCGGGATAAAATTTAGTAAAATATTTAGGCTTATAATTTATTAAAGGAAAACTGAAAAAAAAAGAATACATTTCCAGAGCTCCACCTATGTCTGCACTGCACTAAAACACTGCTAGCTACTGTACTCATTCATTTAAGCAGCAAAGTCAATGGATCATCCTCAGCAGCATATGCTGCTGTTTGGTTGAGGGGAGCTGCGCTGTGCACACTTGCCCAGCAACATGCTTACATCACAGAGCACGTGCTGGGCGTGATTCAGTGTGCCAGTGTTTACAGTGGAGTGATTACGCGCCTGTCTTGAGGCATGTTCAGTCCTCAGTTTGCTCACTGTCTACTGCTGCTGTTTACATCTGCCTGCCTGGTGGAAGCTGTGGAGGCGATACTGGGGCATAGGTGGGCACCACAGAGAGACAATCCATGTCTCTTCGCAGGCATGTAAATAGCTCAAAGAGGGCCAAAGCACCCTTCATATTTCCTCATATTCCAGCATAAGATGTGTCAGTAGTGCTGCTGCAGCCAGAGTGTTCTGCAGCTCTGTAAGGAGGGGAAGAAAGGAGAAGGGGAAAAAAAACCTTGCGCAGTGCAGACTCAGTTTTGCATGCAATACTGAAGGGCCCCAGTGAGATGAGGGGAGAAGAAAAAAGAGAAGGGTGCGGTATGGTGTTATATTTGTGTCAATCCTCAAGAGCACAATAAAAATAAATGCTCATACACAGGTTATACTCTTCTCACACACTAATTTATCACTTGCAGTTGCAGAAAATGAGCAGCTTTCTGACAGAGGACATCCACACATGCAAGAGAGATTTCCCAATCCGGCTTGAGAGTCGCTCACCATGTACATCCGACCCTACTGCGTGCGCTCAGACCTCCTCGTGCGTGCGAAAGGTTTATCCATGGGTGTAGGAGATTCTGCCTGGCCACAGTTAGGATGCATTTGCACCCTCTTAAGACGTTATGCTCCCAAAACAGAATTTTGCTCACTCGACTCGACCTGACATTTGCAAGTTGTAGGTGGAGACAAAGTACTGCATTGAAAACGTCCTTATTGGTCCATTGTCTTTGATAGACAGGTGTACTTACAGGAGACTGATAGTTATGTGTTTCATAGAGCAGTCAAAAGTTTTAAAATGGCTTCTGTGGCTCTGTCAGCTGCACTTTTTTTTTCTATTTTCTATTTTGAGTAATGAAATAT
>JAVQJG010071285.1:0-16059 GCA_036024015.1 Craterocephalus amniculus | reverse complement strand
AGTATAAAAACAAAATAATAATAGAACGCACATCAGAAAATGAAACAAAAGCTGAGCTGATCTACATATGCACGGTGGTGTGGTGGTTAGCACCTGCGGGTTCTCACCGAGTACTCTGGGTTCCACCCACAGTCCAAAAACTTGCATGCCAGGTTAATGGTCACTCTTAATTCTGCCTAGGAGTGTGTGTAAGTACTCCACAGTAAACTTAGAGGAGCTTAATTTAGAACGTAGAACTAGCACAGCTGTTGGTGGTTCAATCTCAACTAGCAGCCCGTGGGCCAGAATTGTCCCCCACCAATAATACCTGTCCCACAAATTATATTCATAAAAAGAATCTAATGATTACAAGAGTTGTGTGTCATTGTGTAGATTGTCCAGGACACTGATCCTCTCCCCAGTTTCCTCCATCACACTTAAAAACTGTGGTATGCAAATGGATAAATGTAACTTGTGACATGAAGCCCTTTAAGTGGTCAACAAGACCAGAAATGCACTAAATGCAGTCAATTACCATTTTAAATGTTATTTAGCCTAAAACCCCCTGTAATTGACCCCTGAGAGGTTAGATGAGAATTGAGATGAAAAGCAGCGCTGGCTGCTCAAAGCAAGAATGTCAGAATGGAGACCTTAAACATTGTCTTATCAGATCAATCAGACAATGATGCATAAAATATTTTACATAAAGTATTACAACCACTTTAACTGAGATTTCTTGCCTGTTGTTAGCTACTTCTGCACTTCCTCAGACCTCTACGATTTTTTTCTGAGCTATTTCTAGAGAATGTTGGAAATTGATCTTTCAGTTGATACTAATTTAATTCTTGTAAGATACTCAGTAAATAGGAAAGTGCAGGATAAGGGGAGTCACATCCCAGAAATGCAAGATCAAGTCATCAGACCTAAAATCCTGGAACAGCCTTTACATTTAGAGCAGCTGTAATGATTTGTGAATAAGAGCTTAACAAGTCTGTTTTGCAGTCGCTGGCTAGGAAGTGAGCCCATGTTATATGTCTCCTGAAATTATGCTTTTACAGTAATCTACAGTTTTGGGGGAGATAGAGAACCCTCTCCAAAGCTACTTAATCCATCAAATGCATCCTAGGTTAAATTAATTCTACATTGATAATTTTAAAAGGACAAGGGAGCTTTTGCTGAAGTTGAATGCAGCAAAACCCCAAAATAAATTTGGACTGAAGTTTACCATTAAGCATCCCATTTTCCTTTTAACAACTGTAAAGAACTGGGAAGTGAGGAGGCCAGTTTTTGGAGGTTTAGTGGAGGAATATGGTCCCAGTCTTTTGCTCAAGATGCTCAAGATGCTAAACAGTCCTTGGCCACTTTTGTTTCATAATGTTTTCTACTAATGAATAGTCTGAACTTAAAACAGGTCAGTTTGGCACCCAAATGCATATCATGTAATGTCATGCAGTGACACAAATGTGTACACAACCCACTTACACTAATGCAACCCCAGACCAACAGAGATGCTAGGGACTAAGCTGGATGGTAAGACAAATTCCTCAGTGCCTCAAAAATGCTTTTATGCTGAGCAGTTTTTTCTTTTTCGCAGACTTTTTGAGAGCTGATGAAAATGTCTAATGCATATTGTATCTGGCAGTGAGAACAGTGCTCATGTGTCATAGGTCAACACTTGCGAACATGAGTCATTGGGGAAATATTATTCTATTTTTCTATACAACTTGACCAAGCTAATTTGGTTTTGCAATGACGACTTCCTTAAAGTTTGGTCTCTATTAGCGGTATCCTGTTTGTACAGCCATGTGCAACTTGACACTGCCACCTGTTGATAACACTACACAACCTTCTTTATGAGGCCACTAAAGGTTGAGTATTTTTATTAAGTGAAATGTAAAAAAAAGTAAAAAAGAAATCAGTTCAGATAATTTTTCAACCTCTGAATGGATACTTAGCTGTTTTCTCTTGACTATTGATTTCTATAGAAGCCCATTTCCGCCACTCAGATGATATGAGATACAAGGTTTTTTTTTCACAAATCTTAAAATCATGTGAGCTTTTGAAGAATCCCATAATGTTAAAGTAAGCCTCTGGACATTAGAGTTAAAGTAATAACATTACATTAATGCAACTTCAAGCTCCTGCATGTAAACTTATTAGAAATCAGACAGATTGATTGAAGTGTGACATAATAACCAGCATCATAAAATATTTTACATCTTGTTTTTTAGCCAAGTCATTGGCTTGTGCCCTCTAGCTTTCACTCATCTCTGTTTTAACATGAGATTTACACATGACACTGTACCACAGGGTGTCTTTGTTTGGCATATGTGTTAATGTCATTTGGATTAAAATTATTGTTTTTTTTATTGTATAGTTTTACTATTATCATTCTCTTTACAACCACTTGTTTAGTTTTGTCTCTTTATCTTTTGTTTTTATTGTTACTGGAGATTGTTTATTCATTTTTATTTTTATTTTAGAATAAAATTATTTACTTTTACACTGTTAATGTTCTTGTCTGTTTTTAGTCTTGTTTGATTCTCATAAATGTAGCTAACTCTAGCGCTTTTCCTTCACAGGCTAATCCTTTGCTGCCTATTTGGTCGCTGCTATGGGGCGGCTCCTTCTCTGGGTGGCCCTGAACATTATGTCCTTTTGGTGGAAGACAATTGTTTTCTTTTTTGTTTTTTTTGCAATATTTATTGAACACAATAACAGGTTTAAATGTGCCACCTTCTTTACTGGTAAATAGTCACCAATATTGCAAGATTTATTACAAAAACAAACATTTGTGTAATCACATAATATTGCACAGTCAAGGCCCCTTGTCTGTTTTTTTTTTTTACTGAACCACAACAGATAAACATAAAGCCTAAATGTGCATTTATGAATCCAGTAATTGATTATTTTCTACATAAAGCATTACTCTTGAGAGATAATATTTTGGTTATGAAGGCTGTTGTGCTTACTCAGATCCAAATAAAGAAGTTTAATTACTAACCTTAAAAACTAAGATGACAGAGCTTCATTGCTTTAGTTTTTTCATCACTACAAACAACTAAAACTAAAATGTCCAAACCTCATTTTAATGGACCAAAAATAGTCCATTGTAGTTTCTTAAAGTCCATAATTGCAATGATGTGTTCCTTAATTTGATTAAATAGATTAAGATATTTCACTTACTATTATAAACATGCAAAAAAGAAAGAAGTGAAAAGTTAGAACCTGATAAAGTGGTTGATGTGAAGTGGCCAAAAAACGTTTTTCTCTCTGTTCATTAATGTGCAAACCCTTTTAGTTTTATTCATGACTTAATCTCACACCTATCTTTAACTGATTAAATGAACTGCTTAATTATATTTTTATGTTTCTCGTGCACCTTGTGGAGTTCTGGAAAGACGTAATGAGGAGTGGGAGGACAGAAAGAGTCTCTTCAGCTGGCTGTTCTGGCTGAGAGGCAACGACATCTCGACACTCTGAAAATGAGCAAATAAGTGTGAAAATCAGAGACAGGAAATACACCAGAGAGACTAAGAAATGGCCCAAACTCGCAGACAGACATAAGCAACCAGGCACAACACACACATCAGCACTCGTGTTGCATCAGTTCAACAACAATATTGCGCTGGTACCATCTCCATCTTTGGATTACACAGTAAAATAAGAAGACAGTGATTTACAGTATCTTGCTTTTCCTGGATGTTGTGGGTCTTATCAGATGATTCATGCACAGTTTTCCATTTCGCCTTTGTACCCTGAAGAAAAATTATTTGACATTTCTGTCTTATTGATCCATGACTCCGCAGCCCAAAGTCTTTTTCATCAGCACTTCTTAGTGACTATCAGTTGTTTGTCTTCCTCCCCACTGTGACTGAAATGTGAGGCTATATGTTTCTCTTCTGCCCACTGTCACTGCAGGATACTTCCTCTTTGTTCTTACTGAGAAATGTAGTGCTCTGAGAGCGTATCAAGCTTCACCATCATCACCTTGCTTGAGGAAAGCATTCTGCTGTAGTTTCAGATAAACATCCCAGTGTGTAGAACTACAGACACTTTGGAAGTATGTAACAATATAACAGTAAAAAATCATAATAATGAGGCAAGATCTGATATTACAGTGGTAATACTGAAGAAACACAAAAATTATGACATGGGAACAGTGACATGTACATTTTACAGGCATTTCTGTAACATCAGATAGAGAACCTGACTACAGATCACATGGAGAACCATTTTGTTGAGTGTCGTTTTAATTTTGTTTTTGCACATTCAAGATGTATTAGATTAGCTTGGATTAAAAAACAAACAGATGATACAGTGCAGGAAGAGGCAAAAAGTTCTATGACAACTATGACAAAAAATATATATAATAAGATCTTTAAAATATAAAATTAAACATCCATAATTGTAGAAACAAAGAAATGTTTGAATGAATATATGCATTTTTAAGATATTATAAGCCAGCAATCAGTTGACCTTTTAACATCTCTAAAAACTTTAATTGTTGTTATTATTGTTATTGTTATTATTATTATTATTATTATTATTATTATTGCTGTTTTGACTTTTTTGACTCAACAGCTTTTTTGACTGTTGCAAGTCATGTTATATTTTTGGGGGTGTTTTTATAATTTAAATGAGAAAAAAGTTTAAGATGGTGGGTTATTCTTTAGTTCAAATTGTTCAAATACAAGGATTTACTGTGGTGTTTTGGAGCATATGCAATGCTGACACAACAAAATGAACAAAATGAGATTGTAACTAAACAGAAATAATTGACAATGGAATAATGGAAGGGAATTAATAATGAAATAAGTCAATCATATGTAGGACATGAAAAAAGTAGATTCAAATATGAAAGTAAATATAAGATACATACAGTAAAACTATATAAACAGTGAAGTGACAGTATAGACAGTAACCTATATATGTGGAAAATTTTTAGAGGGTGTGTTTAATAAATTGATGAGAGGAGCTCCCCTCTGTTAATGTAGCATTTGACGTTTCATGTAAGATAGATTAATACAAGCAGTAAATCAGTAAAGCCTGTTTCTGCCACAGGACAGAAGAGATAATGAATGAGGTGAGATGAGTCAACTGCAATCTCTCTTCAGTGTCTGGGAAGTGTACAGATTATAGATCCTAAACATATGCTTTCCAGCTAAATATATGCTTCTGACTGTCTTTTGTCCTTGACAATGGTATCAGCAGACTATAAGGTGATTGAAGGAGGTAATGGCGGACTCAGTGATTGATCATCATTAAAGTAAAGGAGGTGGACTTGGTTGCCTCGTTAAAATGAGCAGTGTAGTAGCCAGACTATCAAAAAGACTCCACCTTGTAATGTGACTATAAGAGGTTGATTCATGTGTTTTTTGTAAAATGAATACTAATACTAAATTTTGTTTCAGTTGTTTACATGAAAATAGACATAATTAGCTTTGTGAAAAAATTCAAAGAGTTAGGGAGACTTTAATGTGATTCGAGCTGTTTTTTCAGTAATATGGTTCATAATGATTCTGGATCAAAAGATTTATATGTAAAGTTTGAAGTAAATTAAATGTGTAAATATTTACATTTGGTATTAACTCTGAAGTATTAAGATGGAACACTATCGTAAGTTGCTGATTATTACTCCTTTATGATTTGGAAAACTGAACAAGCGATTGTAAACAACGTGGTAGCTACCCATGAGCCTCTGTGCTACACGTAAGCAGGAATATTCCTGCAAAGGAACCAACAATGTGCAAATAAGGCAAAAATCTGTGTGTGTGTGTGTGTGGGAGGTCTACAGTATTTTGACCTCATGTGACCATTTACTGATAAAGACTCATTTCAAACATCCTTGTGCATGTTTGTGTGGAGGAGGCTGAAGGTCTTTATTTTGGGTCACATGTGAATACTAAAGACGCACAAGGTTCGTGGTTTTGGGTTTTGCCAATTTGTACCGTTGTGCAGGGCCACTCACTCATTTTTGGCTGATTCCCATGCAGTTTTACTCAGCCTTCATCTCTCTGTTGATGCTCCCATGTGACTAAATAGTTGGCAATTTGTAAGAGGATTTTTTTCTCCCTAGAAGTCAGGGTTGTTGAATACATGCAACTAAATGTAATATTGATAAAGTTAATCATGGTGTAAACAATTCAGAAAAGAGGTAATTAAACTAAATTCTCAAATATAATACATTGAGTTTACCATGATCTCTTTTCAATAATTAATAAAATCTTCTGTTTATTATTTTTCTTATTATAGAGATAAAAGGGAATTTAGCTATCCAGACATGTTCAAAATTAACTAGAGTTCAAGAACTTTACATTAAAATGGCATATTTTAACAATGATTTTTCCAATGCTATATAACATTGTCTGACAGATATTGTCTTTTTCCTTCTTACTGCCTTTTGTAGGATGTGGTCTCAATATCTCCATGACTTTTCTAATTTCAAAATCCAACTTTATATCTAACAGAATAATGCTGTCCTTATATTGTAAAAAACAAAGACACATCTTCTATTACTGTCTCAATATGATCAGCTGATCACATGATGGACCAAACTTTGGCATTAAAAGTTTGTAACCTTATTAATGGACTATGATCAGACTTTTAACAGTCACATCAAAGCTGTTGTACTGAGGCAGCTGAAAATCAAACATCAACAGAATTAGAAGTTTTCCTGAAATGACCAGTAGAAACTCATCTCCAGCAGACTGGGCTACTGTAAAGGTTGTTTAACCTGACTTCCCAAAAGGACCACTAAACATCTGCAGTATTAGACTGGACTAAGAGATCGGAGCACATCGTAGGCTACCAGTTATAAAATCTTTACGCTGGTTTCAAGTAAGTCACAGAGGAGATTTCAAAACCCTTCTGATATTTCACAAATCCTTCGATGGTTTACACCCGAATTACATCTGTAGTATGTTCATTCAGAGAATCGAAACCTATTAGAGCTCTTAGATGCAAGGACTGAGGTCGGCTAGTCTAGACAAAAGTCCTGACTGAACATGCAGAAACAGCTTTTAGATTTTATGCTCCAAACTAGTGGACAAACTTTCAGAGGGGGTGTAACTTTCACCAAATGTAGACACATTTAACATTTAAGATTATTCATTTTCTCATGTATGAACTCTGCTACATATCTTTTAATTTATCTCAACTGCTGCTTAATTTTTCATAATTTTTTGTGTTGTGATTTGATGTTGTTTCGTCGTGATTTCTGTAAACCCTTTTAACATGGTCCTAACATGATTTCAGTCTGAACTGTTTGTCTCTCTATTTACATGCTTTTTGTGTAACACAGAGCTCATAGAATTGCTTTTATCTATGAAACGTGCTATGTAAATAAACATGCCATGCCTTGCCTTGCCAAAAAGATTTGGAAATGCACTGAGAGGGGATTAGATCGGACAATTTTTAATTAAATTTCAGTTCTTTTTTAATAATAACTTTTAATAATCAATTTATTGTGGTAATGCTGATGACATAATGCCGGAAATGTTGATCCAACATGTCTGAAAAGAAAAATGCATTCTGATTAAATTCTGACTCTGTAACCACATTTTCATTATAAATCTACAGTCTATGTAGTTTATTTCCTTCCCTGATATGTTAATGGTTTCACAATCCAAGCGATTAAAGTCTTTTATTTACATTCCTTTGCAGATGTTGTTCTACTGCAAGTATGCAGTACTGTATGTTCCATTTGTTCAGGAAGTTGCCTGATGGTCTCCTGTGCTGACTGATATGGTTGCTGGGATAATGACACACTGGGCGCTGCATTTCTCTATTCTGTGTGCAGAGGAAAAGCAAAATCCTCTCAGTCCCAATGTACAGTAACATGCATGTCAGAGTTGTTGATTATTTAAAATTTACATTAGGAGTGAGCTCCTATGCTTCTCATTGTCTCTTAGAAGAGGAGTATGAGAAGCAGTTACATCTTCACCCCATATTGTATCCAAATCATAATTTGGACATGATCTTCCTGTTGCTATCTGTTGACAGATTCTGTTTATTTGGGTTTGCTACATTTCCTTGTATTCTATATTTGTTCTTTTACTGACGTTGCCTCTGATGTCTGCTGTGACAGAGACTTGCCTGTCTGTCTGTGATCGCCATAAATTGAATAAAGCGGTTTAGAAAATAGAAAGATGGATGTTAGCACATGCTACATGTCTTTAATATTGCCATCAGAGATTGAATTTAAGCTGAGATCCCAGCCTTCAGTTGTCGTTGCTACAGCAGAGATTTAACAGGACTACTGCTGTGAGCTTTTCTGCAGGAAAGGTCATGAGAGAGGAGACTAATCTTTATGCACAATAAAGCTAAAGCATGCATCATTTGCTAGAAACTTCTCTCCATACTGTGTACAATGTTCATAGTTTTTTTTGATGTGCCTGTGAATTTCAGAAGGAAAGTAATCAAACTGAGATCCCTGAATTACTGACTCTCGTCTGCGTGCAGAGAGCTGAATAAGATCAAGTTTATTTCAGGGTCACAATTATAAGGAGGAAGTAAATAATTTACTTGTTTGTTCAATTAATCTAATTAGAAAATTTTATGTGTAGGTTTAGAGTAAGACCGCAAAGGTTGTAATTTTAGATTAATTGGTCAGAGACTACAGAAAACCCTGAATGAAAGAGCAGGAAATTAACAGAGGGAAAATAAGATTATCCTCATTAAATGACTGGCCTTTACACACACTCAGTTTTTTTGTCACATCATACCAACTCACTGTTACACTTAGCCTACAAAGATTTAAACTTTTAGTTCACACTGAATTCAAAAAGTAAATTTTCTTTCATAGGGAAACTACTGTGATTATGATGACTTAGAAGGTTAGGTAGCAAAAGGCAGGGATTGATAAAAATCTATTTCAAAGCACACTGGCCGAAGTCTGAAAAATAAGTTAAAGTTAAGGCCGTATGTTTCCAAAAACCACCAAGGTCACAGTGTGGGAGGTGTACAAGCAAATGAAAATCTCTCTAATAAGAAAAAAATTGAGTGGGAGGATAATTACAGTGGTAGTGTGTGTGAGAAATTTTAAATTGCGTGTCTTTCACACTAATTTGACTTGGAATCAATATTGTCCAGTTCAATCCTGTAACCCAGTGGGGTTGGACATGCACTCTCAGGTTATGTTTATCACATCTAACAACTTAGTGCTAAATAAAGGAAAATGCAGAAAAAAACAACACAAACTGAACTGGTAAGTCAAAAGAGAAACAGATTTGGGATTAAACTTGTAGTAAATGTTGCAGAATTTCAACCACAGACCCTACAGACATGAAGACAGGCGTGAAGTGAAGCTTGAGGTTCATGCTGTTGCTCATATATCTGTGGATTCACTATTATGTGGACTTGAAATGGACCTTGAACTTTTATTACAAATATGTGTGAAAAATCTTTATGTAATTCTAACAATATTCGTTTGTTATTTCTGTTTTGAGTCATCCAGTTGTGTATGGAAAAACACTGATATATCAGTATTGTTAACAGCTGTTCAGGATTAAAAAAAGCAGTTTTGTTGTTGCAGGGCAGCACAGAGCCAGGCAGCTGCAGCAATTAAACATTGACTTTCTGTCAAATTTGACCAGTTTGACCGTTGTGTTACCGTGTTTATTGCGCTCCAAGTTTTCTGCTGCTGCCACAATTGAATTTATGTCCTGGATAAACAAATTACACGTATATTATTTTAGTTGAGGGAAGACAAAAACGGATGAATTCAGCTGAATGTTTTTGACTCACAGATGTTTGTAAAACTAGGATTGAAAACAACAGCTGAGCTCTGACGGAAATTCTCTGATCGTCCTCCCCATCCATGTTTCAGCTTATTGCAACAAGCAGCAATAAATATAGGTTTTAATATTTTTTTTAAATTGCCACCGAAGTAAATGAAGTTTCATTTCCAGATTACTCATATAGAGGTTTGTGAATGTAGCTGATTTCCTTTCTTTATTTATGATTATGCTTGACATAAATGTCCCATCACAGTAATGCAAACAAATTAGGGAAAAGAGGAAGAAAATAGTTCATTTTCACTTTCTGTCTTGTTTCCATGTGTGTATTTCTTATCCCACAAGCAGACGTAACCTTGTATTTTTATTAATACCATAGGAGGGTTAATGATGTAACATCAAGCCACAAAATCTGTCTGATAGTATGCAGGAAAGCTGAACTTAAGCTTCTTTATTGCATTTACCTCTGCCAAGAGAGTAGAATAGCTCCCAGGAGCACTCTGAAAGTTATTCTGCTGTCTTTAAAGCAACTCATTAGAGAAGTAGATTGTGTGAATTGAATGTTAAAATTCATGCTTACATTGTATTAGAGCTGTTTTAACAATTTGGGTTGCAGATGTCATGCAAGATTGTCAAGTATCTGCTTCAGTCCGTGCCGTTGACTTTGTTATAACCTACAAGTTGAATCACTCTGGAGCTATTGATGTTAGAAGGCTCAGCCGAGGTGAAAATGATGACTCACTTCTCATTTACAGGCACTTTTAATCAATTCTTTTTAAACAATGTGCTCTCCCGAATACAGTCAGAGCAGGCAGCAATAAGAAGCAAATGATAATGCCTTTGCTGTGGCTGACATACATCACACAACATCCCTGTTTGATGACCGAGACACTAAAATGGACTTTATTACCACACAGCAAAAAGGTCATAATACAGCTGTCACTCTTTGATGGGATTATTCATCAAAATTGCTGACTCAGGAGTTTCTTTTATAATGTGTAATGGTTTTTGTTTCTTGCCAGCAGAATAGTTTTCCATTAGTGGATATGGGGTAACTGTCATTACCCTGACATATCAGTATTACAGCATGTTAGATTCTCCACCAGTAGATGCTCCTGTAGAAATAAGTACATCTGGACACAGTGTGCTAAGAAAATATGATTTTCCAAAGGCCTGACTGGGGAGGTCACACAAAGTTCCCACTAAATTATGTAAAAGTGGCTGAAAAAGATCTTCTTTCAATCCTGTGTGTTGGGACAAGGAGATCGGCTCTGATCATGTAACCTTCAAAGCTACAGTGGTATCCTGAGGTTTCTTCGCATGACTACCTGCATCGTATTTTATGAACAGAGCTGTGGGTGATAATAAATGTGTGTGAAAGGAGCAAAATGTAGCATCTGCTGATGTTTCCGTAGACTGTACATAAAAGATGCCTCAATACGGTGGTTTTCATTACATTGACTTGTACTTTCTTGCATCCTTTGTTATTCTGTCCCGGGAAATAATTACGCCTTCTTCATTAAGTTAGTACATTAGATACTCTTTTGTACTAATCATCAACATGGATTTTATTGATGTCATGTGAATCCCCATGAAGAATGAGGAGACTTCTGAGAACCTTATAACAAGGAAAATATGTTTTATCCAAAGGAGTGTTGTGTAGATCTTACGTCACTTTCAGAAATTACAAAGTAATAAAGTATTTCTCCTGTAGCAGTTTAATTTAATTTATTTACTTTCTCTTATAGCTTTCTTATTTTTATTGAAGAGAGAAGAACAGGGGTGAATCGATTGAGGGAAAGTGAGGAGACATGTCAGTATATAGTCAGATAAATGAGGCCAAAATTTTGAACCGGTAATATATTAGCCAGCAAGAGGCTTGATCTTTTGATCTTATTACATAAATGGTTCCCCTTTTATGAAAATATGTTTTATGGCAGGGGTTTCTAAAGTTGGACCTTGAGGGCTGCTGCCATCTGCATGTTTGTCTGCTTGAACAGACCTGACCCTGATCAAATGGATCCAACGGCCTTTATAGTTCTGTACAAAGACTACTAAATTTGAGTCAGGTGTGTTGAAGCAGGGAAACAATGAAAACCTGCAGGACAGTGGCCCTGAAGGACAAGACCCTGGTTTAGAATTTTAATTTCTTTTTTCGTTTAATTTTTTTATGTCATAAATTTGGCAGTTTATGGCTCATGTAGGTGAAAATATATGATAAACCACAGTATGATTTTTTGGTGACATCAGATCTATTTTGATCTACAATCTTGCACATCTTGCTTCTACTAATAAATGGACTGTACTTATAGAACGCTTTTTCTAGTCAGGCAACCACTCAAAGCGCTTTACATCACATGTCTCATTCACCCATTCACACAGCACCTATATTGGATCATACTGGGTGCTAAGTGACTAACATTCACACACATTCATACCCTTGATAGGCACATCGGGAGGAAAGGCAGGGTTCAGTGTCTTGCCCAAGGACACTTAGGCATGTGCCGGAGTGGAATCGAACCGCCGACCTCCTGTTTAGTAGGCGACGGCTCTATCCACCGTGCTACAGCCGCCCACCGGATTACAAACGTAATCACATATACTATAAACAGATTAGGACTGTCCCCTACGATTTTTTCTGAATCGATTCATCTGTCGATTCTTTCTTCGAGGCATCGATGCATCACACGTTTTGATTATTTTTTCGATTGATTTAATAATCTCTTGATTTTTTTGTGCTTGATAAATATAAAAAAACATTTACCCATAACAAATACCAAAAACGTTCTCAACTTTCAACATTTTATTGAATACTAAAAAACTTGCACAATTTCAACTGAGTTTAACAGCACTCTTAACAAGTCTGAACAAAAATCCTCTTACAAAAATGTGTTCATAGTTCAATTTGAATGAAAAACAGTTAAGCTGCATTCTGATGCATTCCCAACATATTTACTTTCCTCTTACAGAAATATAAATGTGTAAAATTTTAGTAGCTGCAATAGTCATCATAAATACCACACAACACTACCATATAGAAACTTCACATGAGAAGCAACATAATAACAATGGCAAATAGCGATAGTTTAGTCCACTTTCTACACAATATTAAACAAACAAGAAGGTCATAAGCCGAATCACCGTTAATGATGCATGCTGTTCACGTGAGTTGCGGTACTTAAATTACTTTCAATCTGGCAGTGAAGCTGCCGGTGATTGAGAAGTTGGTAACTGGTAAAAGACTACACCATCATAAATATGATCCGCGTTAATGTTTGAATGTGTTATGATTACAAAAAATTAACTTGAGTCAACTTACAGAGCTTTGCTTTCCTGTAAAAGTACTCCAGGGTTTTTGTTTACGCTTCAAATGTGCGTTCATTGCAGTCCTACTGCTGTGAAACGTTATGTTCACTTTGCAGAGCTGGCAGAGTACGCTGTTATTCGGCATTGGTAAAGTAATCGCCGCACGTTTGAAGCAAGTGGACGACATGGTGGACCATGAATTGTAGCCTACTTGTTGATGCTTCGCTAGCGGATTCTGAATTACCCGCTCGGTTTCACTCTCTTTCTGCATGTTGGCATCTTAGCTAATTTGGTGTTTCTGGCTGCTCTGGCATCCAACAATCGCATTTGCAATAACGCTGAGTCCAGTTTCCCTTCGAAATAAGATCATTCTTTTTTTTTGTTGTTGTTATTTTTCAGTTGCCTCGATGCACATTTTATAAATAGACATATTTAATCGATTACGTCAATTCTTCGATGCATCTGGGACAGCCCTAAAACAGATAACCATGCACAAGATACACTCCTCAACGTCCACTGATCTTTTATAAATAGATGTCCAACTTAAATACGTTATTATACAATATTTGTTACAGGCTGTAATTTCCAAAGTCTGATGACAAAACCAAGAGAAGTTGATTCGCTGGACTCTGGTTTTCTCTCAGGACACTTTCTTGGCTAAACAGTAACATTTTGTCTATCATGTTCCAATAAAGTATTCACAACTCAAAGTTAAGAAAATTCCATTTGTGGCCTCCATTTCACTTTAATTGGATTTGGCTGGATGCTTTGCTTTTTGTGTTTCACCTTGAGGGTTACATGGAAGCCACTGTTAAGCCTCACACTGTCCACTTGTGATGTCATCACATTTTTGACGTGTGTTTCCAAAGCAATGTGTGTATGGATCTGAGTCAACCTTTCAACTTTTGCCTTCAATCAAATCTAAATCCAAATCACTGCTGTTTAACTCCGTTATAAATCTTTCCAAGCTATGATCTTGAGCCACACAAATGCAGTAAATCATGTAACAAAGGAGTGTGTATAACATAAGGAGTGTGGTTTAGGCAGCAATTCTCATTTATTTTCATACACATTTACACACTTTCTACTGAATGAAGAGAAAACTAAAGGTGCTGTGTTGCTGACAAATGCTGTGTGGACATTTTTCAAACGTATGAAGGCAATCACATTATTAGTTCTGGGCTTAATGGGCCTGTAATGTTTTCTAAATCACCCCTGATCTCAAGACACATTTTAACTTCTCGTTTTAAAACAATGTATTCCAGTCATGCACTCACCCTGCAGGATTAATGACAAAAATAATGATAATAACATTTGTTTGCTACAGAGGGGAAAAGAAAGAGGGACGCTGCTTTATACAAGCTTGATTACAAGGCGCACCATTTATGATGATTTATAAATTCAGTTCAGTCCAGCTTTTTTGACTAGTCCTGACTCAATGCCCTTTAAAAATACAGTCCAGATTAGTCCAATTAATTGTAGTTCAGTCATAATCCAGTTAAACCAAATGTGATCCATGTAAGTGCAGCCATTTTGGGTAGAACTGCAATCACATGAGCACCACAGTAAGACAGATAAGACAGAATATAGATCAGGGCAGGTGAAAAAGACTAAAGTATCAGATTAGACATAGTTTGTCCGTTCATAAGCATCCTGTATCGCACATTACAGACACTCTGATACATGAGCCGGTTAATATTAGAGGTGTTATAACATGTCACATCTCCAACTTTTCTCTGTCACTTCACTCTCAATGTAACTCAGTCAACAATGTCCGTTTGCACGTTGGAGAAGCCTGGCTATTTTAATGACTGTAAAAGACATTTTACATTATGCAACTAATTGGAAAATGATGTAACCTCCACATGAAAAGGCACAGATTCCTCAGAGAAGTCACACCACAAATTTGGGCTCTTAAAGATTCTGTAACTAATATGAGACAAAGTTCTGCGCTGAGCACATATAGACCTTTCTTACCTCCAGACATGGCTGTTTGCCATCTATCACTGTCACTGCAGTTTGGCAGTTTCACTTCTTACAGAACAATAAATCCACTAATTCCCTTTAGTTGAGAGAGCTTCTGCAAGGCCCTGATACCAGAAGAGCAATCCATGAGCCTTTAACATCTGACCAAAACTACATTGCAACACAGTTTATAACTGTGGAGAATTTTCCCTGCCTCTTGAAGACACATTAGTTGCGGGGGAAAAGTAATTAATCAAAGTGAGAATAAAACTTTGCTGGTTTGTTTCTAGAGTTATTTCTTGCAGACATAAGATAGTCCTGCATGCTGTAGTGTATTGCCTTTTGGTTTAAGTGCTGCTTCTTTATTCTAATGCTTCAGTTATTTAACTGCCTTCTCCTACTTGAGGTGGTGGGGGGAGGAAGGGGGCATACAGCAGAGTACAATAAGATTATTTGTCATTCCACTTGAAAGCATAACAATACGCTGTGGATTTCTACTTGTTATCCAGTTTTCTCAGATTTTTGCAGTCATGGCTTGTGAACAGAAACAGCATTCTGTCCATGTAGCTTAGGGTTACAGAGGCCGGGACTGAAAAGATGCATCTGCTGCTTTGTTTGGAAACCAGCTTGGCTTTGCTCCTGACAGGAATGTTAAAATGATGTGTGTTTTTGTGTGCCCTTGTCTGATCAACCAGGTGTGTAATCCGAATCAGAATAGTGTTTGTCCAGATATCTCCTAAAGTCAATCAAAAAATTCCTGATCTAAAGTTGTCTCAATAATAATGGCCGGGTTTCCCAGATAAGAATGTTCTTAAGATTTACGAACGATCTTAGGAAGATCTTACCAAAGAAGCAGCGCTAAGTTATGACTGTTTCCCAGACGCCTTCTTAGTGGCGATCTTTAGGTCCTTCTTAGGAACGCACTCTAAGAACTTCTTAACAGAAGCAATAGAGATCAGCCACATCGATTAATAACTGGTAATTCAGCCCAAACGCAGCCACAGCGCTGATATTCCAACTAATACGCTGCTGCCGGTCTGAAAATGGCCAAGTTGTTTTTAACAGCTGCAAT
>JAVQJG010071284.1:0-18539 GCA_036024015.1 Craterocephalus amniculus | reverse complement strand
CAATTTGACATCATGTCAGAGAAACGGGGCTCTTCATATCTTTGTGTTCACCCGCTGAGGTGTCATCTGTTTTTCATGACTGATGCACTGATGAGAAGTATTGTTACCTCTCTGCTGATATCCAGGTCATAGTCGAAAGCTTCCACTTCCACCTCTTGGATGCGTGTCGCTGTTGCAGTCACCCACTCTTCTGACTGTATCCTCCTGCTCTCTTTGACATCATTCAACCCTTCATCGCTCTGACCTTCTGCTCCAGGTCTCTCCTCACTCCAGTCAAACACCTGGGCAAAGGCAGGAGTCAAGCTTACCAAGCTGCCCTCATTTCTGATGTATGTGTGAAATCATAAAGATTTGCCTGTATACCTTTAGTTGTATTTTTTTAAGAAAGGTTTTTCTAAGTACAGTATGTCATATATTGCATAATGCCAGGATTTTTTTTATTTTCATGGGCCGTAGTAATGCCCAGTCAGAATTGTAAATATCCGTAAGAATCAAGTTAAATCATAAATTATTAGAAGTTATGATACTAATGTAGATGCAAGAGCTAAAGCCTTTAGAATTTTCAGAGCTGAAGTCTTATTAGTTAATTAATCAGTTACGCAAATCATAGCAAAGTAATCTGAATAAATGTCTCTAATTCAATCGTTGAAAAATGTTTTCAAGAAAGTTGTGTGGGAATTTACTGGTTCCAGTCCCCCTTCTGTTAAAAATATACATTTATCATGAAGTCCATGAGATTTTTTCTTTTCATGCATTAGAAAACAAAAATGTAAATCAGCCCTCAGAGTAGACGTTGGCAGTCTGAATCGATAGACAGATGGATAGATAGATCAGAGAGAGAGAGCATTCGTCTGTAACCATAAATAATTAAAGCAAAAAGTCCACTAAAGGATTTGTTTGGCTGATATTTAAAAATGCTATTTGCTTGCATTTCTAGAAACTGTAATTAGACATATTCTTCTCTCCAATGCACATCAGCTTATTTGCATTTATAAAAAACCTACTGACTCTTTGAGTGTGTTTGTTTGTGTAGTGAGTGGTACTTGTGAGTTTATCATCCAAGGAGTATGAAAGCCATGCATGCATTCTTCCCCCTCCAGCAGCCGGCAGCAGGGTCTGATCGTTCTGTGTGTTCACATGCTCTGAGAAACACTGCATCCCATGCTGTGTCACGCTTGGGAGAATCGATTCGTATACAGAAGTATACAAGGAAAAAGAAAAACCATGCAAACACATTGGTCAAACCCCCACCAGATTAGGAAGAAAACAGCCAAGAGGAGATTCAGAAGCAAGAAACTCTTTATTGTTGAGTGCAATTCTCTACACGATAGAAATGAAATGGGAAAAGAGTTGTTCAATGCTTCTCAATTACACAGAGTTAGGTGGCAATTAGCATTCATTTCTCTAAGTTCTCTACAATATTTGTATTCTTCAACTGAGCAACCTCCTGTTGCTGTGTTTGTGTCTATTTCTCTTTTTGATCTGATTTACTGTCCAGTGGAACGATGAAAGCAATATGGAAGAAAACGCTTTGGGGATAAATAACTGTCAGTAAACAAGGAGTGGACAGCAGCGCAGAGAAGGACAAAACCATACAAGCAGTATGCATTCCAAGTGCAGAAAATATTTCTTTTTCTGTCTACCAGGGGAAAACTAGGCAACAATGATGATAGGCTGAAATAAATGGTTAGCTGTTTTAAATTATTGTAATAAATGACCATTGGTCTTGAACTACTAACCTGATGGAGAAATGGTACAAAGTTTAATCAAAGGAAAAAGACAGTTATTGCAAGACCTATGCTTTCTCCCCAGATTCCCTCAGACAGAGTTGTCCACTCCTTGTTTACGCTCATTTCTTTATTGCATTTTAGCCCAGTTCCTCGAACCTGTCCTGCATATTTATGATGCATAAAACGCCATGGCATAGGTCACTTAAAAATACTCAGACCAGAGTACGGCCTTAATATCCAACTTTAAATGTGGCAATTTGAATATGAACCAGTGTCAAATGTTTAAACAATAACCTTGTAGTCCAAACAAAACTAGGTCCTGTGGATGAGGGAGTTCATTTAAATGGTGTAAATGCATCATGTGCTGGTGAAGAACAGAACTAAAGAAACTATGCTGTGGCATTGTCTTTATAAAGATTTGTAAAGTAGCTTAAAATGTGAAAATATTTTTGAAATTTAGAGAATTTATGGGAAATGGCATTAAAATATATGCAACTCACAGCAGTCTGGTTACTGGTATGTTAGTCTGTAATCATAATACTAATCTGGTAGCAATTATATGACAACTTAACAGAAAAGTCAGATATTTTTATAATTTTTTCCACCCAAGCATGTTAACATTGCTAACTTCCTACTAACTGTGAAATGAAGGGGCACAGCGAGCTAAAAGCTAGATTAACTCTTATTCCTTTCTGGATTGAAATTAGCAAGTCCCCACATCTCCCTGATTAAAACCTGCAATTACACAGAAAAGCAGCCTCAAAAGCGGATTTGCATCCTTTCCTATATGACTCTGTAAAGTGGGGACATGCTTTTAGCATAAAGTGATCGAGAAAAATGATTCGGGGAGTAAATTTGGGACAAAAGGCAAAAAGCTCATCGACAGAAGAAGGCACTTGTATTTCATTTGAAGAAAATAAAGCAGGGAGGTGTGATGATGATTTGTGCCACTAGCGTTGCCACTTTCTTCATTTCATCAACCTGAAAACTTTGTTTGCACTTTTCCCAACATGTCCCCCACTCCTCTATATGCTCTATATATCAAATCTCTACAAAATAGACCTGTACAACTATATAATGAAAATATCACTCGGTAAATAAATAAAAGTGTACAAGTGGTTGTACATAATGGGCTCTTCTGTCTACTCTCTGGTGATTAAAACAGAGAAAGGAAGGCAGCGATGCCTCCCACTGCCTCCTCTTCTTATTGGATTTACATTCAGGACTGTGTCAGTGAGGTCCCACTGGATGGCAGTGGTAATGTAGTTTTTTTAAACCCCTGAACCTTTGAAAAATATTAGTAGTAAAATTAACAGGGAGCCACTTTGTTCAAGTCCAAATCTAGCCATGTGCTCTCCACAATCCCCTGCGGTCATGTTTGTCTCCAACTGATCTTTAAAGCGTTAACCAAGCTAGCTAGCCAGCTTTAGTGAGTCCTGCCATTTAGCTTGTTAGTGCTAGCAGCTACAATCAACGACCACTGGTTACACAAGGCAGAGAGTGCTAGTATGTTAGCATTCTTGCTATGCTATTATGTGGTTGGCGGTTGAAGAGCAGCATAGCAGCACTGGTGGTGAAGTTGGTGCTCCCTGTGTCTGCTGCTGCTGCGCGGGGGTGGCGGGCAACGTACGGAGGTCGGAGGATCAGAGGGGCTGGAAGGCAGCCTGGAAGAGGAGGAGGAGCGCTGGGTTGTGGCTGTGGAGGTGGAATGGCCCGTGCAGGAGCGCTCGCCCTGACTCAAATTCCTCTTGCGTTCTCGAACGAGTGCCCTCTGGTGGCGCTTCATTCGCTCCAGCTGCTCCTCCGCCGTCATCCGGCCCCGAGGCAGGCTGCTGGGGGGCTGCGGGGCCTCGGTAGGAGATGAAAGACGCTCCAAGGCACTCCTGGGTCTCTCCTGCAGAGGCAATGATGGAGGAAAAACGTGCAAAGAATGGGATCAATAATGGCTTGGGCAAGTAGGGGGGAATGATTAGCAGCAGATGAGAAGCGCATACTTCCATGGTCATATACACATACAAGAAAACAGTTTGGTGCCGGGTACATAACTGTGTACTTATTGGAAATTATATTTATTTCAGGAAGTTAATGGGGGGTTGGGTACCAGCAACCATGATTTCAAAAACAAACCTTTGGTCCCGAACTCCCTGGACCTTTCCTAAGGGTGACGTAGGACGAGATGGAGTTGGACTGGGTCAGCTGAGATGAGGTGCCTGAAAAACATTGTTGTATTCAACTGGAAAATAAACACAGTTCTGCACAGATAACATATCTGAAATACAAAAATGTGATTCAAACAAGTTTATAGCTGCTGGACATTAAGTGAAAAGTTATTAGAAAATATCAACACTAAAAAAAATATCCTTTAAACCTTCAGAAATGCAAAAGCATGACATGAATGCACTTGTATAAGTAAAGGGAGAGTTTCCGGGCAGTTAGTTATTCCTTGCAGAAAACCGAAAGTAGCTTAGTCTTTTTCAAAATATTAAACATTAAAATCTGAAACCACCCCACTAAAACACATCTCTAATTAAGCATAACCACATTAACCAGAAGAAATGCTGCTGGTAAGAACAGACTTATCTTCTACATTTAAAGTGCGGTGGGGCCTGGTTGTTACCAAGTATACAACTATTTGCTCCAAATACCAGGAAAGTGTTTCCGGTTAAATATTCCGTGTGTTACGTCTCGGATACCTTTGCTGGGATAATACTGGTAGTCAGTGTCAGAACCTGCACAGTGCTGGCTGATTCCTGGCAGCTCCGGTTCACTCAGGTATGATCTCAAGTCAACCTGAAACAGAAATCGTACAAGTGGTTGGACAGCATTGACTTATCTGTCCAACTGTGTGTAGAAAGTTTCCACTCAACAAATACATCATGATGGAGTAAATCCAAGTCTACCTTACAGTCTCCATTGGCAACATACTGCCCACTCTCCCTGTCCCTCTTCCTCTCATCGGACTGCCGTTTGAGTCCTCGCACCGACGTGTGGCGGATGACTGAGGCCTCTTTGGGGAGGGGTGGCACCACAGGGGGTATCTCCTCGCAGTCGTAGAGTTGAGGCAGCGGGGGCCGGGGTGGGGCGTTGTCCTCTGCCTGCAAGGCCTTGAGAGAGATTTCACATTTTATAAGTACCACTGTGATGCTGGTAGGCTTTACTGGTGAAGGTTTCTGATTTAAAACTCTCTGAGCCAATCAGATAGCGTGCTGCAGCAGCTCCTGAAATTTTATAGAAGCAACATGGCACTCACCCACTTTGGCACAGTGCTGTGAGGCAAAGTGTGGGAGTGGAAGCTGCGAGGAGGAGGCTGGACCTTTGTGCTGAGAGAAGGCACTGCAGGGTCTGACACTGAAGGCACTAATTTCCTCTCTGATGGGTGTATGAAGACAGAGAAGTCAAAGTTGAGCTTTAACCATAAACAGTTACAGCCACACATTTAAATTACAATGTGAGTAAATCACTGGATCAACGGGCCTCATTCACCAATATCGTCTTAGAAATCTTAAATTTTTTCTAAAGTTATGCCAAAGAAGTAGCCTGGCTAACGCGACTTCAATGCGAGCATTGGTCTGGCCAAGAGCTTGAGGACAAGTATTTCTCAGAAGGGATGGTTGACCTGCCTCCTTTAAATGCTGCTGTTTGCGATTGGTCGAAGCGTAAACCAATCACAGCACTCTTTTCTCTGACGCATGTGTAGCCAGTGGGGCTAACTGGTAGATCAGACTCTTATCGAAGCCGGTCAGGAGCAAGGCGAAAACGTCTTTCCCTCCAATAAATGCCTCCAGGGCTACTCGCTGCTCAAATTTCAAAGAGAACTTTCTGTTTAATGTGCTCAAAACAGAATATACCACTGTGTCAAAAGGTTGCCACTGCTCCATGTTTGCCACCGCCGACCCGAAGAGGACAAACTACCTTTTTCCGTCTGAGGACCATGGCCTCGGATTTGGAGGTGCTGATTATCATCCCGGCCGCTTCACATTCGGCTAAGAATCGCTGGAGATCAAGGCCCGATAAAGTCAACAGAACCACATCATCTGCAAAAAGCAGAGACCCAATCCTGAGGCCGCCGAGCCGGATCCCCTAAACCCCTGGGCTGCGCCTAGAAATTCTGTCCATAAACGTTATGAACAGAATCGGTGACAAAAGGCAATCTTGGCGGAGTTCAACCCTCACCGGAAACGACTCTGATTTATTGTCTGAAATGCGGACGAAACTCTGAATCCAGTCGTACATGGACTGGAGAGCCCTCACCAAGGGGCCCGGCACTCCATACTCCCAGATCACTCCGCGGTCTAACGCCTTCTCCAAGTCCAAAAAGCACATGTAGACTGGTAGGGCGAACTCCCATACCCCCTCTAAGACCCCGGAGAGGGTATAGAGCTGGTCCACTGTTCCACAAACAGGGCGAAAACCACATTGTTCCTCCTCAATCCGAGACTCGACTATCCGATGGACCCTCCTCTCTAGGACCCCCTGAATAGACCTTACCAGGGAGGCTGAGGAGTGTGATCCCCCTGTAGTTGGAGCACACCCTCCGGTCCCCCTTTTTAAAAAGAGGAATTACCACCACGGTTTGCCAATCCAGGGGCACTGTCCCCGATATTCATGCGATGCCATAGAGGCGTGTAAACCACCACAGCCCATAGTTCTCCTTAAAGCAGAACTATGCAACTAATTTACCTCAATAAATGTTTTTCAGAATCCCTGTGGTGGTAAACAAAGACTTGGCGGGGTGATTCGCCGGTCTCTCCCCTCCCCCCGATGTCTCTGTCATGAAAACAGCACCCGAGCACATTTCGCGAGAACAAAACCTGCTTTACGGCACTCAGACCCATTTACAGAGCCACTAACAGTGCTAGTTAAGAGCAAATCAGAAACAGACTAAACATCGGTTCTTTGGCTTTCCACCATCTAAACATCAGCTCTTTTAAACTGGCTCTACACAGCCAGACACCGATTCCTTGCCGGACCAGAGTGAGAAACCGGTTCTCGTAGCTCGCGTCAGGGGCTGGAGCCGGGTTACCTGGCCAACACAGACGTGTTACAAACCAGCGGCGCAATGGATTAAAAACAAACTGGGCTGAGGAAGAAACCTGTTGTTTCAGACTGGAAGAGTTCCGCATAAATAAGGAAACATTCATTGTCCCTGTTTCCAGCCATGCTGTCTGTTCCTCAGTCACTAAGCTGCAGCAGCAGGAAACTCTCCCTCACTGTGCTGGGTGCCGGGATGAAGCGACACACCGAGCTAACGGGCCGCCCCGGTGCCGAACAGCCTTAGTAAAACACCAGTCACGTCTACAAAAATTAAATAAAGTTCATATTCTTACCTGCGATCCGCCGGCACCAGAAAAAATATAATCCGTGGAATATCTACCTGCAAATCGCGGGTAAAACGCCTGCTGCAGGACAGACAGGACTCTGCTGCTACCAACATACAACGAACAGCAGTATCAACAAGCTAGTAGAAGCTTAGAAACATATTCAGGGATCAGAATAGAGAAGAGACAGGCAGAGAAGACATCTCTGTGCTATGGGGGTGTAGGGGGGGATGTATAAACTTTACGACTGTAAGCTGTCAAATGAAACCAGTAGGGGGAGCTCCCTAAAGTTCTGCTTAAAGTAACGGCGGGCGGATCTCGTCCACCCCTGGGGCCTTACCACCGAGGAGCTTTTTAACTACCTCAGCGACCTCAGCCCTGGAGATTCTAAGAGAGTTCATCACCGGGTCCCCAGGCTACGATTCATTCTTGTGAAGGCGTGTTGGTAGGATTGAGGTGGTCATCAAATTATTCCTTCCACTGACCCAAAGCGTCCTGAGTCAAGGTCAGCAGCCTCCCATCTCCACTGTACACCGTGTTGACGGAGCACTGCTTCCCCCTCCTGAGCCGCCAGATGGTGGACCAGAACCTCATTGAAGCCGTACAGAAGTCGTTCTCCATGGCCTCTCCAAACTCTTCCCGAAGCTGCGCTCCGCTTAGCCTGCCGATACCTGTCAGCTGCCTCAGGAGTCCCACAGGCCAAAAAGGCCCAATAGGACTCCTTCTTCAGCTTGAGGGCATCCCTCACTGCCGGAGTCCACCAACAAGTTCGGGGATTGCCACCTCAGAAGGCACCGACTACTTCAGGCCACAGCTCCGGAACACAGCCGAGTCTGACTTAATGTCCCCCGCCTCCCTCGGGACATGACTGAAGCTCTGCCGGAAGTGGGTGTTGATGCTCTTTCTGACAGGAGTTTCTGCCAGACGTTCCAAACAGACTCTCACTACGAGGTGGTGATCAGTTGACGGCTCTGCTCCTCTCTTCACCCGAGTGTCCAGGACATGAGACCGCAGATCCGCCAATACGACTACAAAGTCGATCATTGAACTGCGGCCTAGAGTGCCAGGTGCACATATAGACACTCTTATGCCAGAACAAGGTGTTCGTTGTGGACAATCCATGGCAAGTACAGATGTCCAACAACAAAACAGCACTCAGATTCAGATCAGGGGGGTGATTTCTCCCAGTCACGCCCCTCCAGGTCTCACTGTCATTGCCAACGTGAGCATTGAAGTCCCCCAGCGGAACGAGGGCGTCCCCAGGAGGAGCGCTCTCCAACAATCACTCCAGGGACTCCAAAAAAACCTTGGCTACTCTGAACTGCCGTTTGGTGCATAGGCACAAACAACAGTCGGGACCTGCCCCCCCCATCCGAAGGCGGAGGGAGGCTACCCTCTCGTCCACCGGGGTAAACCCCAACACACATGCACCAAGCCAAGGGGGGAAACCAATATGCCCACAACCTTCAGGTGAAACTGAAGGTTGGTCAGTGGTGTTATTAAACAGGAGGTAAGGGCATGACCTTGATGTCCTAATGAACAAATTATAATACATTAAATTAAAAACAAGTAAATTCTAATTCATGGAGGGATATTTCTTACAGTTGAGGGAAACAATCTGGCGATGGTGCTTTTATTGTAAACTTGTGCACACTATTAGTGTTTCGAAGACCAGGACAATATCAATCCCCCCTTAACTGTGATTTGTTTTTGAATGAAAAACAGATTCACTGTCATCCCCAACAATGACTAATCAATGTCTCTTTTCTGTCTTTTGCTCTCTTCCTGTAAGCTCTTGTGTTTCTTTGCTGAATCAGCCACTGCACATTCAGAATGGCCAGTGTGTGCTACATGCTGTGCATAAAACGAAACTCAGCTGCAACATGACGTGGCATCCCAAAAGCAAAAGTTGCGAAGTGGGGCAGCTCCAAAAAAATACATAATAATTGTCACTCTGCCATCAAAAAAGTCAGGAACGCAGAGTTTCAAGGCAGGAAAGTTACATAGTTCGACTTTCAAATCACAAATGTTTTTGTAAATTATCTAGAATAATTCTTAAAAATCTGACAAAAAACACTGAAATATAATGTTAATATTACAATGATGAACTAGCCAGATGAAAACTACACAGCCTTTGATTTTTTTCGAACATGTTAGCATTTAAATGTTTGTAAGAAACATTTGGATACACCTGCAGTCAGGTGTTCTGTAATTATTATAAAAAGTAGAAAGAAAAACTGAATAGCAAATCTGTTTGTAAGACTGTCTGTTGAATGAGGCCCAATGATCTTGATCTTATTTCCAAGTTTCGACGCAGGTCACATGACAAAGCAATGGAAGCTACTGGCAGTGATGGCCTCCTCGCTGACTTCATCCCACCTGGATTCTGAACAGAGTTGATGGTGATCTTGTAGTTGGCTTTGCTGGCACTGAGTCCAGCCATCACATCCTCAATCCTCCAAAGCTCACGCTTCATCTCAGCCTTCTCCTGCTGTTTGACAAGGCATGGAGACAAACACGTATAGTTTTTACATTCGGTTACACAGTGATACACAGATCACAGAATAAATGTCACTTATAAAATTTGCTGGGAAATAGTTAAACAAAGAAAACTAGTAGGAAGTAACACAAGCACTTTTTTAAAAAATCCTGAACAAACCTGTCTGGAATGACAAACTCAAACAGCCTTTTCCTGTCGACAGATCCTGCAAATCCAGGAGTTAACTTTGTGTTGAATCTGCTGAGGTGCAGTACCAGGCCTCACCTGAGGGGTGGTGCTGTGACTCATGTGCACTTGTAGCGCCGTCCTCAACTGCTCAACTGATTTCTCAAGCCTGTTGTACTCCTCCCAGGCATGTGCCATTTCCTGTGTAACCCAAACACATCCATGATGTGTGATGAATACATGTAATTCTAATTAAAACATTTTAGCCAGCTCAGACAAACGTTTACTCTCATATAGGACATGCGAGCACTAGCACACAATCCCGTGCATTGTCCACCCATCAAAAGAAAACTTAAGTCTCATGAACACAAGCACTCATGCAGAATGGATACCGTGGAGAGGCGGGATATTTGGGCCCTGATTGTCACCAGATCTTCTTGCAGCAGCCTCTGCTGGTAGGCAATCTTGTGGCTGTGAGCTGGCTGCTCTTGGTACTGCTCCATTTGCTGGTGGGACACGTCCAGTACTCTCTCCAGCTTGTCCTGAAAGGGAGATGTGGTCGAGCAGCGTATTTTTTTTTATTTTGTCTTCTTTTTTTTGGTACTGGGCAGGTAATATTACATTTTTTGGGTGCACATAGTGCAAAAAATAAGCAGCAAAAAAAGAGAAATGCTGACATTTTAAATCACAGCAACTGGAATCAGCTTCATTCAGACAGTGTTATTACATTAATACATGTTCAGCAGCCAAAAAGCCTCCAAACATCTGCATGTTCCTACAGTTCAGCCGCATCTGGCCTCTTCTTTAATAAATCCTGACTCTAAGTGATCAGACTTTGATTTCTTATTCACTTTCTGGTTAGTAAGCAGAGTCCTTTTACCCCTCTCACAATTTTTTTTTTCATTAACAGAAATTAAATTTATATTAGAAATAATCAGAAGAAAAGCCAGAAAGACATTTTTTAAATGACTGTTTCAAAAATTTTATGTAGCTTGACTGGTAGGATAAAAGTAAACAATCCCAGACTGTAGCATCAGTGTGATGCTTTTTCTTATTTTGAAACATTTCTGCCTATAAAATGATAAAAAACTAACAGAGGTTAGACAGTAGAAGAGTTGCACCTTGTCATCCTTCAGAGAGCTGATTCGTGCCTCCAGATCCTTCAGGATCTTGTCTTGCTCACATAACCGACTCAACTTCACCTGCAGGGGGAGACACAGACTTAAAAGGGAGTCCTGTGAGCCCTCTCACATGCAACACCTGGCAAGTGTGAATCAAAATGTGTGTCTGTACATTGGCCTTTGATAATTAAGTAACCCATTTACTTAATTAAAACTTCACCTTGTCTCTGTGGCTGCAGCGACCGTTTGCAGGGATGTGTATCCGTACGTGCACGAAAGATCTGAAAGTGCTTTTTTTTTTTTTTAATTGATTGAGTGCATGTATACAGGTTTTGAACACCTCACATCAACCTCCCTGTAGCTCTCCTGTCTGGTCTTAAACCTGTTTACTGTGGGTGAATCCATTTAACTAAGTGGGGGTGGCCCAATTACACTGTCAGAGCCATTCAGAGCCTTATAATTAATACATGATTAAACTTGGCAAACGTGAAGGCAAAGGTGACATTACTTATCTTTCCTTGGTAGAGCAACAACGCAGCATTGATATAACCATGTCAGCTGAAACATTTGGATGCAAATGAGCTTTTTACGTAAATGTTTACACTAAATATTATTCAAAGGATTCCACCAAATATGTTATTGATCAGTACAGTCTCCATGGTGGTGCTGTTGTTGGATCTAATCAAATATTCATTGCAGACAATGTGCTCATTAATAGTTCAAACAGTTGTGCATGAAGCAAACACAGAGAAATACTTTCATAGCAGAAAAAAAGTGTCTTTGAAAAGCTGCAGGGATTTGTTTGGATCATCCAAGTGAAAGAGTAATGGCAAAAACGCATTATCACTCTGGGCGACGTGTTACCTCAAAGCTAGGATTAAAAGATTACAACATCTTCCCAATACTTACAATCCATATTTTGTTTTGCCTATAGATCCCTGACAATTTTTAACCAAACTGAATAACACTGAAAGAAGCTAAAAGCTGGAACTTCATGCTTCTTCATCTGGAGCGGAACAAAACAGAGAATCTTTACCCCCCCCCCAAAATCCAACATCTATGAGATTATATATTTTCTATTCATCTTAGTGTAGCAACAAATGACATTGTAAAATTGAATTTCTTTGGATCAAAATTAGAAATTATTAAATATCTTTTTTTTCTTTTACAACCCTTTTAACTGAAACCAATTAACAACCTGTTTAAAGTGGAAGAAGTTTCTACTTTATGCAGGTGTTATCACAAGTAGTTACTTATTTCATACTTACATCCACATCACTTTCTGCAACCTTGACAGGTTTCCCTGACTCCTTCAGTGTCTGACTTCCAGCTACCTGGAAATTTCAACGTAAACATTTCCAGATGTTAATTGTGTGCGAAGGTGGAATTACCCGACTCCATGGTACATTACAGCTGAAATCACGGATGTACGAAACACAAGGCCAGCTGTGAACTATTACAAGGCTGAGGCAGATTATGCAGGGCACATTCTCTTGCCCTCATGAACATGACAATATGAGTGACCTCTGGCATACAAAATCATCTCTAGCCATGAACAACACGGTGGCTATGGAGACTTTGAAGCCCTGCACGAAATGACTTGCCCATCAGACGTCTAAGCATGGTGTCCTTTAAATACAGCAACTTTTAAAAAGTAGCTGTATCTTTTCCTGAAGAGGATAATATTTTTTAGGGAACACACCCTTGACTGCCTGAGCACAGATGCTCATTTTTACTCTGTAATTATGGCTCCTCTTGCTGGTTTAACAAGAGTTTTGAAGATGAGCTAAACAATAAAACTCACTGACAACAGCTACTTTGTCAACTTGGAGGTTATTAATTTAGTAGTATATGAGCCTCTGTAGTGGATTATTGTCAGGGGGTGCAGCGTTTCAGAGACGATGGTGGAAGCAGCTGGCTTTTCAACCACCGGGCCACAGCCACAGCCACAACACATGCACTGCCGAGCCATCCCATGCCCACAAGTCAACAGCGCTGTCAACATCGCCACATGTTGGGAGGGAGGAATAAACTCAGGAGCAAGCCACAGTTTTTAGAAAAGTTGGGAGGTTCTCTGAAATGCAAACAAAACGGAAATGACCAACTTCATTGTATTTACCTTTCAACAAATTTGGAATTTCAATGCCAGCGAGAAAAAAAACCAAAACTTAAGTCCAGCTTAGGAAGCAAATAAATATTAAAACAATTCAATAATAGGCCTATTGATGATGTTATTTTTCTGGCAGATTGTACTACATCAGCAGATTGGTTGGCGACAGCTGAGGTGTCACGATTGGGTATAAAAGGGAAAATTCTCAGTGTTCTTGATCCCAAATTTCAAAGAACTTGTATTTTTCATCCTTCTCAAGGCTGAGTCCAGGAACTGCTGTTGGGCACATGTGATTTTTAAAGATGCACTACCTAACTTTTGCCATTTTATCCATGATGTGCCCCCCATGAACAGCTAATTCAGCATCCAGTTCTGTGAGCTCAGATCTTGACTCTCGTCTTATCTGTTGATCAGTCTTGATCTCTCTTTCTTTTCCTGTCTTCCTCTGATGATGTCTTGTTGTGCTTATTTGCTGAATCAGCCACAGCACATGTTCAAAACGGCCTCGGGACGGCTCCAGGAATACACAAAATAGATGTCACTGTGCCATCAAATGCGTCCGGAATGTAGAGTGTTTTGGTCGGAAAATTACATTGTGTCTTTAACCTCTCAGTTTTTAGATGCATTGCGATGGGGACGATTTGCAATCAATGTTCAACTGCCATAAAAGAGATTTTCTACTGTAAATAATATCACAATGTTGAGGAATGTCTGAGGGATGCATATAACAGCGTGATAGATAGATAGTTCTGATAGAAATATGTTCAACTCAAAACCAGCAGGATTTAATGCAGCTCCATGTTTTGCTCCGATGTGGTGGAAACAGAAGTTTCCTGTATTAACCAACAGACACGCTATTTGTATTATTTGTTATCACAAATATGAGAAACCACAAAACACACTTCTATTTGGGCAGAAACAATGAAAAAATGATGCATTGATAATTGTTTTATTATTGCCTCATGGACGCCTGCATCATGATGCCTGGAAAGATTCCCAAACCTGAATCATTATCACCACTTGGTCTCAGAAGTTGGTTCAAATCCAATTTTCACTCAACAGAGTCAGCAGCTGCATCCAGACACCACAGTATGGAAACATCAGCTCTCTGCAGAAAACCTGCCAAATTGTCCTGGTGCCAGCTGATGTCAGAAGCTCAGAGAGAAAGTGGACATATGCTCTGAGATGTGGCGAGTCCGATCTTAGCAGATTTGGAGGGGGAGAAAAAAAAATCAGACATCTGGCGCTACGTGTCAGATCAAAAGATCATCCAGGCAGTTATCAGAGAAAGGGGCAAAAGGCAACATCTGTCCTGGTCTGGGGTGTATCACTGTCCAGCCGTATCACTGTCGCAGAGGGGTATACTGGGATGTAGAGATGTAGAGAAACATTTCTCCTTCAGGAGCTGAAATGTTGTATAAACCATTTATGGACACATTCTTCTGAATAATTTAAAAGGAAAAAAGTATCATTAGTTCCAAAATATTGAACTGTGTAACTAAAAGGGAAATCTCCTAAAACCAAGTATTTTGCTGGCATTGAAATATTTCCGTTTTGTAAATACAATGAGCTCGATCAGTAAAGAGACTGAAAGTCTTTTCTCTGTGTGGGATTTATATTTGTTAAATAAAGATTCAAATGAAATAAATGGCACATTCAAGTTTTTGTTGCTTCTTGGAGAACTTCAGCCATGTAGAGATGAGACCTCTGAAGACATTCAAGCCATGAATGGAGTGCTGAAAGCGATGGGATGGTCTTCTAAAAACAAAGACTCTAAGGACTTGAAGACAAACTCTCACACACACACAGACTATTCAGGCGCGTCCCTGCTCAGTACGAACATGCACAGGCAGACATAGACAGACAGACTACGATTTATACCTTTTAATCCGGAACATTTACCGGCTACAGACACATACGTACGCATGTACACAAAGAGCTTACGTTCATCAGAGGCCTGAGAGGCCCAGCAGTGCAGTGCAGTAGTAAACTGTGAACTGCGAGGATCAGGGGCTCTAGAGCTCTGATCTGGGAGTAAAACAAAACAAAACAACAACAAAAAAACCACAGAGACAGAGCCGCAGTCATAAAATGGCGGCTACTTTTGTGAGATGCTTCTAAAACCACTCAAGAGTTAGAAGATCACTGCAAGTACATGGGGATGTCCCATGTCCCACACAGTTGCCTGAACATCTCCAGCTAGCTACAATGTTTGTAGCAGCCTTGGCTGGACTGCTCTATGTCAGCCAGGGTAACAGAAGAGGTCGTCAGTAAGTTTACCAAGTGTGTTCAATTACACAAGTCACATTTCAAATCATGACCGGGATAACAGGAGCAGAAATAACGAGAATAACCTTTAGATCCAGATACTCCAAGTCCTTCTTCAGCTGCATGTAGGTGTCATCAGTCTGGAAAATGACAGAAATGCACGGGTTTATTACTGGGGTGTACAAACAGGAATTCAACAATCCCAAATCTGAAACTTCTTCATCTACAGAAGCATCAGCCACAAGCTGAGTATCAAGTATGACATGAGGACCGGTGTTGTGTCTCGGCACTGACATGCTTCAAAGACAAACTTGCACTTAGAAAGTCATTCATTTAGTTTAAACTCTGGATAAGTTAACCACTCTGACTGCAACAGACAGAAGACCAGCACAGGGACCCACTGAATTGCAGCAGATTTGGAAACATCACTAAATTTGACTTTGAATTCATCTCACTTCACTCAACAAAAGTCAACTTGAGCACGGCCGGGAATGAGTCACGCATTGAGGACCAGACGGGACAACACATCCACAGCGTGCCAGTTACTGTAGCTGAAGCATGGGATGGCTTTGTGGACGTCGGAGAGGTAAGAAACACAACATGCTATGGAGAGGGTCAGCAGAAGCACAGAATGGAGACTGATCAGCCAAGGAGGGCACACATTGAGGAGGCGGATGGTTCCTGGCAGCCAAGCCAGCACTCACTGGGAGATGTTGCCACTAATATCCTAACACCAGGCCACTGCTACGGCTCTTGTTTTTGTTAAGTCTGTATATAATGTTGGGAAATATTAAATATTGGATGCAGGGCCACAGCAGGGACATAAACTTACATTTTGTGAAGGTTTAATCTCCTGAATGCTGCTTCTCCATGTTTAGTCTGGACTCTGTCCTGGACTGGCTGAAGTGAGTCCTAAAAGCCCCACTAGGCTGATATTCTCCAAATATTACACGTGTATTAGATATCATGGATAGATTATACAAATATTTACAATATTCACATTATTTAATGACTTAAGATCTACTCTACAGTTATTTAGTTTGACAGATGCAGGAAGGAATGTGGTTTATCCAGCATGTTGTAGAGAGGCAGTGAAGGGCTTTCCACCCTCCTACCACGCCCACAACATGGCTGCTGGCTTTGTCGGTCAGTTTGTTGAGTTTGTTGGCGTCGGAGCCCTTCAGTCTACTGGCCTGGGACACAATGGCATAAAGAATGGCAGAAAACAAAGAAAGTTTCAGAAAATAGAAACAGCTCTGGTCCTTCCTGTAGATGGAGCCTTTGTAGAAATATACATACTTTTTCTTTTTCTAATTAATTGTGTTGGTGTGTATATATTTTATGTTTCAGCGCACCTTTTTCAGCATCAATAATTTTTTATATACCAATACCAATGTTTTACTTCTAATTGAGTCCCCCCCCCCCCCCCACCCCAAATACCAAATAAAATGTTGATGTTGCGTGTGGGGCTGTTATTGTTTTTATCTTTTTATCTTTATCTTTTTTATGGAGAGATCAGCTTTGCAAACAAAGTTGCCCAGTAGGGATAAATAAAGTTGTTTGAATTGAATTGAATCATTTTGAGCACTATAACTGTACTTTGCCCACCTACATCGGACCCCAGAAGGATCAGGATGGACTTCAGAGTTTCTAAGCAGATCTAGACCTCATGTTATTAAACATTTCTTCTGTATTTAGCATATTACTGTAGGTGATGATGTGTTGTTGAAGCATTTTGGGGCTATTGTTGTGTTTCTAAATCTGACAGACTTATCCAAAATCAATTTCCCCATTACAGTGTTGATTGGAACCAGTAACGTCTAAGCTATCGGGATGCTAACTTTTACGTCAAAGTCTTGTTGTAGTAATTCTTGGGCACATTTTTAATTAGAAATTAACTATCTGACCTGTTTATTCACAAAAAACTGTCTGCAGAAAATTTGGTATAAATCCAGAAATTGCTTTCCATAAAATCTTCAACAGTAAATGATATGTATGGTGTTAGAGTGATACAGCCCAGCATGATATATAGTGGCAACCTCTACCAGCTTCTGATAAGATGAAGGGCAGACAGGCCGGTGTGCCCCCACCTGGGTGTTGTGAGGGTCAAGTGAAGCTGAGAGGCCCAGGTGTCTGAGGTGGGACGCAGGAGAGGGGCCGGCGCTGAGGAGGGGACTGGTGCTGGGACTGGTGGTATCGGTGAAGAGGCAGTTTTGGTAGTAGGACTCTTTGGGACCATTGAGCCGCTGGAGTTGGGCTAACGTTTGCTGGCGTGCGGAGGACATCTTGGCCTGATGGCGGCGCAGCTGAATGAGGAGCAGAGTGAGCTCCTCAGGCTGTCACAGGCACCACAAGATATTGAGTCAGGCACATCATGCTCAGTGAAAACTCTTCACCTCTCAAGAAGTAACCTTGCCTTCACAGCATTCGAAGCCGAGTTGCTCTGTAACCGTTGGCTAGTCTGGAGAAGCAGAAGTGCTGCTAAACTTTGGACCCATGTGGTTTAAAAGAAATGCAGGTTCACAGAAACTGCACTACATGCATGTCGTTTTCCCCCTCAGAAATGCCCGGAAAATCAACAACCAGCTGTTTGGTCAGAGCAGAAAACATATCCATGAGTGGTCTTTTACTTCCTGTGGTGCTGATAACTATAGACCGCTGAACTACTGCTAGAATCAGGGGCGTTTCTAGAGGGGGGCCTGGGGGGGCCCCCAAAATTTGAGTGGTCCCTCAAGTGCCACCCCAAGAATAAATTATCAAATATTCAGTGTAAACTCACTGTTACATAGTAAACCTTAGATATCCAATTACAAGCGAATGAAGCACATGATGGACATGTTTTAAATCAGAGGTGCTAAAGTCCAGTCACTTTCAGATGTATCCCTTCTCCACCACACCTAAATCAAATTCTTGAATTATCTCACCCACATGTCATATAGCTCTGTAGAGAATGGAAGAGAGGCATTAATTCCATATTTACCACTTTCTCAATGATCAATCATGACATATTAAAAACCAGTGGATTCTTTGTAATGTCAGGAGTGTGAAGATGTCATTGCCCTATCGAAAAATCTAAAAAAAACAAAACAATAAAAAAAAAACCCTAAAAACTTACATGCTTATAATAAATGATATCTCATTTTACAGATGTGTGAAATGAAATAGAGGAGAATATTCAAACTTAATAGATAAATTTTAAGCTATTATTATTGCATTTAAATAAGATTTAATGACAAAAGAATAAGTACTTCATTTTAAAGAAGGATTTATTATAATATTTTCTTAATTGCTGACTTTAATAGTTTAATTTAGAAAAAATGCATTTCA